>CAJQZP010001449.1:12870000-13137500 GCA_907164705.1 Parnassius apollo | reverse complement strand
AAGGCTAAAATATCAAGGTAAGTCAGTAATCAATAGGTCCATAATTTTTATGTACTTATGTAGTAGGTAGCACTATAGGATTACCACCACACTAGGATTTTCTCCTGTATCATGGAGGCAGTTTACAATTATAAATTGCACAAGGACAAACATCCTGATCCAGAACAATTATTTGTAGGTCATACAAATACTTGTTCCGTGCGAAATTCGAACCCACGGACTGCAGCGCAGCAACACATTGCTAAGCCAGTGCGCCACGGAGTAACGATAACGTAAGGATGTAAGGATGAATAAGTAAGTTACAGTTTTATTTCTTTATAGTTAGGTACCGACACACCGAACACACCTATATTTTTTTATTACTCACTAAGTGCTTGGCTTTTGCACTACGGGTCGGGAGTTCGATTCCCATACGGAACAAATATTTTTATGGCCTACAGATAGTTGTGAAAATTTGTGTTTGTAATCGCACCGTCTCTGATCCAGGAGAAATCCTGGAGTGGGGCAACGTTATAAAAAAACAATTACTACATAGATAACTATATTTTGTTGAATATTGACAAAACAAAAACAAACCTATTTAGGTAACTTTTTATCTTTTTAAGCTATTGCATAGCTTCTATCGCGGGCCTTGAGTGCGGGAAAATCCAGAAATTTCGTAACGAAAAAAACCTCACGGTCTCCGACGGGCACGGAGGTGTGGCTTGAAGGCCGTGCATTGTCTAACGATGGTCTAACGTCGTTTCTTTTCCTCAGTCTTCGACACGGTGTTTGTGTATAAAGTGTTTTGAAATTTTGAATATGAATGAACAAAGTGCATTTATTATTAATGAAGAAAGTCACGAAAAAATAGTGAAAGAAAATGAGTGAGTACTCTATATACATACCTACATTTTATTATTATCACAAATGCAGTACTAATTTTGAATTGAAAATATAATACTGCTATAAAGATAACCTAAATTTTTGATATTAAAATGAGCGATATTAAAAGTAGCCCTCTTTATATACACACAAAAACACGCACACGCGTATAGTTTAAATTCTCAATTTAGATTCTCAATATGTATATATATACTCGATTAACCGGACTAATTGTTGCCGTTAGGGATTCGGATAATCGAAAATCCGTATGATCGAATGTATGAAGAAAAGCGGGTTTTGTGCATTTGTAGTACATATGTACATACATAATGTTATGTGTTTATTAAAAACAACAATTTCAACGAAAATCAATGTTTATTAAGAAATTATTATTTTTTAATAAACATTGATTAAATTCCATGAAGAGATATAAATCTATATAACCATCCGTTACTTGCGACAAACGAGCCGCCGTCACCTAATTTTTTATTTAACTGTAATGCTTTTTCACAAAGCAAAGGGCCAGATATAATTTGCCCAGTTGATCGTTTTTGTAAAAACCAACAATACAAAGCGTCTTCTAATTGCCAATTTACTCGCGGACATAGGTCCTTATGTCCGGGACGGGGGTTTGTTAGCGCCTGATAGTAGATCGTCTTATCTCAAGCGGTGTGAAGCGACGATTAGTGAGGTGCGGGAGGGGGAGGCTAGCTGCATTTGTGCGCGCGGTCGGTCACCCCTAAAGTTGGGCGTTATAACATACAACAGATAATATATTTCATTATATATTTTTAATCTTACAACACATTAGAATAATGAACCATTGACTGTTACAATATTATATTCATTATCGTTAGAAAGCGTCATCTGGTTACGTTTACGGTCCAACCGTCGCGTCAGCCGAGACAATGGGAGTCAATAAAATACTACCTACATTCATTATGCCACAAGGATTGCGTATAGCTTACACTAATTTAAACTCTAAGCTAACTTAATAAGAGCTTATTTTACTAACACTAAATTATGACGGTAAACAAAAATATATTATTTCCTCCATTAGTTGACTGTTGTGCCTGTTATTTAATTTGGCTGTTGTAATATATAATATATCAGTTGTGTTCAGTTAGCTGTCTAGCTGAGATGACAATGACACTGTTATCTGTTAAATTATATACGTAATGTTTTGATAGCAGGTCCCCATATTACGTGAAAAAGCTATTGCCGTTTTTGTTTATTTTTCGTTAAACAAAACGCGAAGACAGCCGACTACTGAACTGAACTAACCGCGTGTACAATGTAATATTTAAAACTGTTATAATATATTATAACAGTTTAAAACAACAGTTAGAAAAATATATTACAACAACATAACGAATTAGAAAAATATAACAGTTTCGCCCATCTTTAGTCACCCCTGTTGTCATCGAGCCGAGCTAGGGAGCAGACGGCGGGGCCGGGCTGCACCCGGCCCGCCGCTAGGGCGCGCTCCTAGCTAGGCACGCGGCGCCTGCGCCGATGACGTTCTCCGGTCGCATTATAGGGGTCGCGAGAGTTTTTGCGCGAAGCCGGGTTGTTCATATATTGAAAGTCTCCTTGTTTTGTCTTAGACTTATGTTAATAGAGCGTGCCATTTGAACTTAAAGACAATTAATTGGACAATAAATAATAAGTGACAAATCTTGCCGTGGAGCGTGGAACTGAGTAGTTGCGCGTCTTGTTAATATAATTGCCGTACGGCCGCCCTGACGTATGTACTGCGCGAACCTGAGTTTTTTGCGACGCGGTCCGGTGATACAGTATTTTTCACAAATAGTGAGTTCGTTATAACGCGGGTTCGGTTAAATCTGGTTGAATTTGATTGGATTAACCTAAGTAACTTGAATTAATATCAAAGAAAAAGAAATACTGCATAAATAAAATAAATAAATAATTATAATTGCATAAGTTGATACAAAATGCTATGCAATAGCTTTACCGCGGCAGTCCCCGAGTGCCACACGTCTTTTTTTTTCATAAAGTTTACCCACGCCGGATTTCTCCTGAATATGAACGGTGTGTTTACAAGCACAAGTCTTCACATACAGAAACACTTGTGACTAGTAGCGCAGCAGCCAATCGCTTAGCCACTGCACCAAACGTGTCATATGCTAAAGTTCTACATAATATTTATAATCACTAATACTGTAAGTGTACGTTTGCCCGTTTCTTTACGCCAACCCAATCGCTTCTTATTTTTATTACGCTTATTTCTCATTGCGCCAACACTATAAACCTAAGTATCTATTTTAATATTTAATTTTACGTCGTCCTGTTACGTAATGTGTGTTCTGAGCGGAAGCGACACAGTCCCCCCGTTTAAAAGCCGAAGCCAGAGTGAACGATGGTGTCATATATCTCAAAGTTTTTGTCTTACTGAGATAAAAATAGGTTTACATGCTCGAAACTTTAAAAATATTTAAGCCCAAATAAATATCAAAAAATTATGCAAATTATTGTAAATTATTGCAAAAAAAACCCCGATTATCCTTTTTATTTTTTCCTAGATCGACAGATTTGGAGTTAGGCTACAATAAAACATTAAGTTTATAGCTGTATGCTTATTACTTTAAGACTTATTATTATTTGATCATAGCATATGCGCAAGCACAAATGACCTTTGTCGAAACTAAACAGGAAAACATTAAAACACTTAAGTTACATATTAGTTTTTAATTAATTGTTTTACACAATTGACCTACCTACAATTAAAATATCTAAAACAGTTGCTAAAAGTGGTCACCTCCAGCTTGTAGGCAAGCTAAAGCTCTATGTGCCACCTTAGTTTACAAGCGCATTCATTTGTAAATCAGATTCTATTTCTTCGGCGAATGACGTTATTTTTGATGAGTTCTTCCCTGATGTTTGGAACTGTGTTTCTAATTTTAATACCACGTGTTTTTTTTCTCTCCTCAAAACGTAAATTGAACCTCCCAAGATTCACCCTCAATCGGGTGGACTATTAATGTCATTTTCATTTAGCCCATGAAGGTTAGAGAACAGGAGAACTCACTATGTACTAAAGCATAGCTAGGCTGTCCTTGAAAATTGTAGAATTAATAGCGGCGCTGACGACGGTGAGTAGTGACTGCGAAGTTAGCTGTTTGTGAGTACAAGTAGGTGAATATTGTACAAATTTTCATTTCATTTTTTTCAAGCTCCGTAATTTTGTAATTTTTGACAAAAAGAAACATTAAAAAATGAAGAAATATCTTATTGTGCGTGGATGTGCAAGTGGTTGAGCATCTGACCGAAAAAAAAAAGACTGAAAATGACTTTTATTGACTGCACTTAGTGATCGCAGCGCCTCACTGATAGTGTCCATATTTCTGGGACACTATTTTCTACGGCGATCGTTCTCTTGTTCTCTAACCTTCATGATTTAGCCATTCGGCATCTTCGTTTCAATCTGCATCTCTTATTCTGCACATTAATTCTCAAACACAAGCACGATGCGCTACGTGTACGTACTGAATTTGAGCTCTGGGCGAGCCGTTCTATCCTTATATGTACCTAAAGCTTGTTGTAGTGTACCTATCAAAGCGGGATTGCATAAAGTTTTGTCTCTGGTCGGTTTCTTTATTAATGTAATGCAAAAAAACTCATTGTTTATTTTTGAAAAAAGTTTGTTCGCAAATCTTCCCAAACAACTTCTGCGTCAGGCAAAGGGCTGGTCTGAATTCCTTTTGTTACATACCTTTTCATTTTATTTTGAGGACCTTCGGCAATGTCCGAGCAGCTATGAGAACTGCCGCGTTTTAAAGGAGAGTTATTTGATTTTTCGGAATTTTCTGAGTGTTGTAATGAAGTATTTATTGTCATTTCTTGTATCTCGTTAGATTCTGACGCTGTTCCGGTATCTGGTACCGGTACTGGTATTGATTAATCGAATTGGGTAATATTTTCCATAAGTAACAATTCTTTATCCATTTCAATAACTGGAGTAAGGCTCTCTTTACTAGACATCAAATCTTCTGGAGTGGAGCCTAGTAATTTTGAATCACATTTATCTCTTCGCATAGTTTCAATTTCACCTGAATCATCAGTGACAACCACAGTGAAATTTGAACTGGTTGAGTCTTGATTGTTTCTTCCTGAATGATTTATTTTAATTATTGGTTTTAAAAATTCGAAATCCAAGTCTGAAGAATCGCTTTCATTGAGATCGGAGCTCATAGCACCTTTGTTTAATACACTAATATCATTTGAACTTGTTTCGGAGGTACAAACTTCAGTAGACTTACTTGACAAATGTTCATCTTTAGAAATATCATCCTCAGAATCAGCCTCATTATCATTAATATCAATGATTTTAGTTTAAATATCATCTTCGGAATCGGTTTCATATTCAACACCATGGAATAATTTTCTATATAATTTGAGCATTTTTCTTTCTAATAACTGATAGTATTCCTCCGGTTCATCATGACGGTTCTTTTCCCTTTCTATAATAAGATCTGGCAGAGGACTATATGATCTGGACGAACCATCTGCTGAAGATATATCGGATAAATTAGATCTCAGTTCATTTGTTGCTGAAACTGTCGGTAGCCCTGTAAAATAAAATTTCTAGGATTAGCTACTCGTGTAAATGATTACACATTTTTCAATTTTTTTTGATAACCTACACTCGAAGATTTTATCAGTCACTTTTAGGAGTCAAAATTTTACCGGGCGGATCGGTAAGCTGAAATGGATTGCCATTTCAGCTTACTGATTTAGGCCAGTTTAATAGCTTGAAGAACCGACAACCGACGGGGAAGGAAGGTTTTTGAGTATCGGTTAGCAAAGTGTTGAGTATCCAACTCTAGATGGAGTAATAATCTAGTATGATCTACAGGATGTGGATGCAGGTATTCAGTAGTGGACTTGTCAGGGGTAATGATGATAATTACGATAGAAGTGTCTAAATATTAATAGTTCTATGACAAGAGCTAAATAATGTCTTTGTTGCGTTATCTGGTTATTAGGTGGACATTATAAATTGACTGAAAGATTTTGATATTTTACAATTAACTATAAAATAAAGTTATAGCCTATATACGTCCTACTGATGGACACAGGGCTCTTCTTGCTTCTGAGAGAGTTTAATGGCAAGGAAGTGTCAGCCGTGCTGCCCAAATCCAAGTTGGTCGATTTCACACGTTTTCGAAATATATTTTTTCTTATTTTTCAAACATGCCGGTTTCCTCACGGTGTTTTCCTTCACCACCGTGAACGTGCTAAATCAGCAATTAAAATTGCAATTAACAAATTATTAAGCCGTGGTAGCTCAGTGGGTAAGCGCTCGCTGTAAATTTCACAGTAAGCGAACAACCCGGGTTCGATCCCCGCAATTAACTATAATTACATAATATTTACAATCATAATTATACTAAGTTTACCTGTTTCATTTTTGTTTGATATCATGTTTTAATAAATTATTTTAAAGTCTAATGTAAGTTCAAGCTGGGTTAGTTTATTTTTTAGCCACTATTATTCTATTTCCGAACAGATTAATGGAAAAAGGAACAACTTGCATTTAAATTGCCCATGTTGTTAGGAAATCCACCAGGGGAGGGGGGTACACTTCCATACTTTAGGTTGGGGCTTAATAATTTGCAAAGACACTAGTGCCATCTTGTACGATATCCGCATAAACTTTCGAACATAAAATTCTTAAAGGTGCGCTAGATGGCGACTAAACCAATTCTGGTTATTCTCGAACTGGCACGTAGCAACTTTATATGACATAATGACTACCGACGTGTGAGCAAGTTGTTGTTTTCACGATCGCTTTTGCCATATAAATGACTTTCTTGAGTTGGTTCGTTGAGTTGGAATTAGCCCTCTGTTTCTTGTTGGCTGTTTAGAGTGTCATGCCGGAACCACATTATATGTTTGTGTAGTGTTGTGCGAAATAGATGCTTTCATTTATCATTCCGGTAACCGGGTGGACATATTTAATTTGGTCTGGTGTTGTATTTTGCAGAATCGACGCTTTTACATCGTGTTTATTAAATATATATAACAAAAAATAAATGTTAATATTACTGAAATCTATAATACGTGTTTTTTAATTGAACCCTAATAATATAAATATAACCGCCTATAGTATAGATAGCTGTATATACATAACAACAGACAGCTATCTATAGTCAACATGATATTGAGATTAGTTCAAGGGATATGATACCAGACGGCGAAACTATTCGTATTGGGTGACAAAAAATCCTAGGAGATGGCTCTGTATTTCTGTATATATTACTCTACTCTATGGAATCCACTACCCCGTCTCAACCTATGAGTGTCGTGTTAGGCGACAAAGGGAAATAATGAAAAAGAGATGGGCAGCAGCAATGGTAACAAAAAATACATAAACTGCGGTTGCTAAACCACCTGCAAAGCCTGGTGCCCAACTATGGAAAAAATCCCCCCATATTCAATCTGTGAGAAAGGCCTATGTTCAGCTGTGGACTTTTGATAAGCTGTAATGCACGAATTAATCATATAGATAATAATTCAAAATAATAAAAATCTGCGGTTGCCAATTTACCGACCAAGCGTGGCAACTATGGCAAACATCTTCCATATGAGAAAATATATGTGGAGGTCTATATTCAGCAATGGAGCGTTGTTACGTTGTATTAAAAGAACGTAATTAAGTTACGGTTTTTACCAGTTTTCACCTACCTGGCAAATCCTCGAATAAGCTTCGGACTAACTTTGATTTCTGGTGTTCCCATTCTTGACTCCGATTTCGCCACATATTATTGTTGTAATCCGAAAGAAATAAATACTTTTATAACTAGTAGAAGCTAATAGCAGAATCGATAACGGATGTTAGGGTATTTAAAAATTTGTGCGCAATAACACAATTTCGCAGTAGAAGGTATTTCTAATTTTTGTGTCTATGATAAATTCAATTAGTCTATGACTAAATTATGAATAATTTATTATTAATGTTTTGTAAATATTTATATCAATGAACGTTAACAGAAACTTCACATAATATGAACAAAAAACGTAGTCGAATAATATGAAAATTCGCACTATCATGGTACAATTAAAAATATATTGTGAAAATGTCACTATCAAATGTATTTAAATTCACCTGGTATATTTCTGCCAAATTATCACCAGATTAATCATGGAATTATGGGTTTCACAGGAAACTGTAAACATGTAACCAAATACCCCTTTGAAATACCGGGTGGCCCATAAGTCCCTTGAAATGTAAAAAAATAATTAAAAAAAAAACTAATGACATTATGAAAAAGGTTTTTATTTTGTCATAATCCTTATAAAATGGGAATTATTTTTTGAAAATTACATCATCTAAATGTAATCCGTTACGATCGCGGCACTCCTGTAAGCGACGTTTAAAATTATCCATCACTGCGCGGCAAGTAAGCTCTGTAATGTTTGCCATTTCTCTTTGGATATTTTCTTTCAGGACGTCAATTGTCCGCGGGTTGGTTTCGTACACTTTAGTCTTAAGATAACCCCATAAGAAAAAGTCCATTGGGGTCAGTTCTGGACTACGTGGTGGCCAAGGAATATCTCCTCTTCGAGAGATCACTTTATTAGGGAAAAGTTGACGGACGACGGCATAGCGACGTTAGAGGTATGGGCAGTTGCTCCATCTTGTTGAAACCAGGTCCGCGTATTGAAGCCTGGAAAATTCTGTAACTCTGGTGTAAAAAAAGTCCTGGATCATAGCTACATACCGTTGTGAAGTAACAGTAAGCGTGCGGCCTCTGCCGTCCTCAAAAAAGTAAGGGCCTATAATGACATGCGCTGACATAGCCGCCCAAACTGTCACTTTAGGGCTATGTAAGGGCTTTTGATGTTTGCGATTTGGATTTTCGCAACTCCAGTAGCGACAATTTTGCTTATTCATATGGCCGTTGATGTGAAAGTGAGCCTTATCAGAGAATAACACGTTATTAAACGAAGTAAAGCGGTTCAACATTTCATTTGCGAAATTTAGTCTGTGGATAGTGTCAGTATCTTTTAATTCCTGTACTATCTGAATCTTGTACGGGTGAAGATGTAAATCTTTCTTTAAAATTCGCTGTAACGATGTTCTGGGTAAGTTTAATGCACTGGAACGCTTACGAGTAGACTGGGTAGGATTTTCACGAATTGAGTGTTTCACTACATCGATGTTTTCTTCCGTCCGTGATGTCCTTGGTCGACCTGACCGTTGTTTATCCAACGTCGAACCACTCTCTTCGAACTTAATAACCCAGTTCTTAATCGTTTGAACACTTGGAATATCTTTAAAGTTGCGTAAATTCTGATATTCTCGAAATTTACGCCGCGCAATCATTGTTTCGATAAAACTCGCGCACACAAAATGCACGGTCCGCACCTGTTAAACGCTCCATGGCGACTGAATTCCCAGAAACCGTCGGTACTGCCCCCGTACCGCGCGCGCCACTCATGCGTGCCTTTTGTATTTTATTCGAAATTTACATTTCTAACGACTTACGGGCCACCTTGTATTGTATTTTCTTTATTTGTTTTTTCCAACAGTGTTGCCACGTAGACCGGTCCGAATCGTCAGAATTTTGACGCGAATTAGTCTCAATTCGCCTAATTTTTTTTGATAAGTGCCTGAAACCGCTTACTGTTATGTCAAAGAAAATGGTTAATGTGTTCGTAATTGAAAGAAAAAGGAGGGCAATAACAGTCCGCTGCAACATGTTGGCTCGCAGATTTGCTCGGGGTAACACAGAAGTTAAAATTACACTTTTTAAAGTATTCTGCCAAACAATGTATGAGTGAAATCAGCCAGGGGTAATATTATTAATATATTTCGATCTTTCGAAATTTTTTTTGACTATTTTTACCAAATTAGAGACAAAAGCTATCGTACCTCAGTTAGATCAACATTATAGTAGAATAAAAATATTTTGGTTTCTATTTTTGATACCACGTGTTTTTTTTCTCTCCTCAAAATGTAAATTGAACCTCCCAAGATTCACCCTAAATCGGGTGGACTATTAATGTAATTTTCATTTAGCCCATGAAGGTTAGAGAACAGGAGAACGATCACTACGTACTAAAGCATAGCTCGGCTGTCCTTGAAAATTGTAGAATGCATAGCGCCGCTGACGTCGGTGAGTAGTGACTGCGATGTTAGCTGTTTATGAGAACAAGTAGGTGAAGTTAGTTGAATATTGTACAAATTTTCATTTCATTTTTCTTGTAGAAAATTTTCAAGCTCCGTAATTTTCTTAATTTTGGACATAAAGTAACATTAAAAAATGGAGAAATATTTTATTGTGCGTGGATGTGCAAGTGGTTGAGCATCTGATCGGAAAAATAGACCGAAAATGACTTTTATTGACCGAACTTAGCGATCGCAGCGCCTCACTGATGGTGTCCATATTTCTGGGACACTATTTTCTACGGCGATCGTTTCTTTCTCTGGGGGGGGGGGGTTTTTTTTTTTTTTTGGGTTGTGTTGGGTTAGAGGGGGGGGGTTGGGTGGTTTTTTTTTTTTTTTTATTTTTTTCTTTTATTTATTTAAAAAAAAAAATTTTTTTTTTTATTCACTAACCTTTAATTTTTTGTCATTTCTGTTCTCTAACCTTCATGATTTAGACATTCGGCATCTTTGTTTCAATCTGCATCTCTTATTTTGCACATTAATTCTCAAACACAAGCATGATGCGCTACGTGTACGCACTGAGTTTGATATCTGGGCGAGCCGTTCTATCCTTATATGTACCTAAAGCTTGTTGTAGTGTACCTATCAAAGCGCGATTGCATGAAGCTTTGTCTGGTCGGTTTCTTTATTAATGTAATGCAAAAAAACTCATTGTTTATTTTTTGTAAAAAATAGAAAAGAAATTCACTAACCATATTGAAAAAATAAAAATAGTATTATGAATTTAGATTATATTGTCGTTTCAAAATTTTTATTGCTTTATATTTTTTTTTATCTTAAGTAAGATTTTGAATAATCCTCCAGCTCCCTATGTCAACAAAAGTAAGAAACAATTGAACCCCGCCCCATAGCCTGCTTACGTAATACTTGAACGTGCTTAAGGCCGTCTATTTATGATAAATATGTAGCAAAGGGTTTTAAAAAAAACTAGAATGTGATCAATTTAATAATATATTTTGTAAGCATAAAAATTTCTTCATATTACCTATAAGGTTGCATCTATCAGCAAATCACATTAGGACAAATTATATAAATAAATAAAAAAATTACAATATGGTTCTTTAATCAGACATGATTTTCGCAATTACAAAGATGATACACTAATGGCGTGCCTTGAAAAAAGTTTGTTTGCAAATCTTCCCAAACAACTACTGCGTCCGGCAAAGGGCTGGTCTGAATTCCTTTTGTTACAAACCTTTTCATTTTAATTTGAGGACCTTCGGCAATGTCCGAGCAGCTATGAGAACTGCCGCGTTTTAAAGGAGAGTTATTTGATTTTTCGGAATTTTCTGAGTGCTGTAATGAAGTATTTATTGTCATTTCTTGTATCTCGTTAGATTCTGACGCTGTTCCGGTATCTGGTACCGGTACTGGTATTGAATCATCGAAATGGGTAATATTTTCCATAAGTAAAAATTCTTTATCCATTTCAATAACTGGAGTAAGGCTCTCTTTACTAGACATCATATCTTCTGGAGTGAGACATAGTAATTTTGAATCACGTTTATCTCTTCGCATAATTTCAATTTCATCTGAATCATCAGTGACAACCACAGTGAAATTTGAACTAGTTGAGTCTTGATTGTTTCTTCCTGACTGATTTATTTTAAATAATGGTTTTAAAAACTCGAAATTCAAGTCTGAAGAACCGCTTTCATTTTCTATTTCATTGAGATCGGAGCTCATAGCACCTTTGTTTAATACACTTATATCATTTGAACTTGTTTTGGAGGTACAAACTTCAGTAGACTTACTTGACAAATGTTCATCTTTAGAAATATCATCCTCAGAATCAGCCTCATTATCTTTAATATCAATGATTTTAGTATAAATATCATTTTCGGAATCGGTTTCATATTCAACACCATGGAATAATTTTCTATATAATTTGAGCATTTTTCTTTCTAATAACTGATAGTATTCCTCCGGTTCATCATGACGGTTCTTTTCCCTTTCTATAATAAGATCTGGCAGAGGACTATATGATCTGGACGAACCGTCTGCTGAAGATATATCAGATAAATTGGATCTCAGTTCATTTGTTTCTAAAACTGTCGGTAGCCCTGTAAAATAAAACTTCTAGGATTAGCTACTCGTGTAAATGATTACACATTTTTCAATTTTTTTTGATAACCTACACTCGAACATTTTATCAGTCACTTTTAGGAGTCAAAATTTCACCGGGATGATCGGTAAGCTGAAATGTATTGCCATTTCAGCTTACTGATTTTGGTCGGTTTAATAGCTTGAAGAACCGACAACCGACGGGGAAGGAATGTTTTTGAGTATCGGTTAGCAAAGTGTTGGGTAGCCCACTCTAGATGGAGTAATAATCTAGTATGATTTGCAGGATGTGGATGCAGGTATTCAGTAGTGGACTTGTCAGGGGTAATGATGATAATTACGATGGAAGTGTCTAAATAAAATGCAAATATTAACAGTTCTACAACAAGAGCTAAATAACGTCTTTGTTGCGTTATCTGGTTATTAGGTGGACATTATAAATCGACTGAAAGATTTTGACATTTTACAATTAACTATAAAATAAAGTTATAGCCTATATACGTCCTACTGCTGGACACAGGCCTCTTCTTGCTTCTGAGAGAGTTTAAGGGCCGGGAAGTGTCAGCCGTGCTGCCTAAATCCAAGTTGGTCGATTTCACACGTCTTCGAAATATATTTTTTCTTATTTTTCAAACACGCCGGTTTCCTTACGGTGTTTTCCTTCACCACCGAGAACGTGCTAAATAAGCAATTAAAATTTGTAGTGTTATGCTTACATACATACTTACATATCATTTTACACTATTTTATTTTTATTTTTCCATTCTGTTTTTGATTTTCTACATTCACCTCAAAACTGGATATTTTGCATCACCTTTATTTCCATAGGATCCTGTAATATTTTTAATTCATAAGAACACAATAACAAATCATTTTCACTTCGTATTTTCACGTTATCAGCACTTTTTAAATCGGTGTCAATGGAGTCTACCTTTTTCGATCTTTTATTTAGTTCTCCGTAACTCTACAATTTCGGGTTTCGTGCGCGCTCTTGCGCTACCTTTTTTCCTATATAAATAATATCTCATTTTTCACTTAAATCTTGCCGTTTCTGTATTACGAGCTTAAAACCAAAATTTGACATGTTTTGACATCGTTGTTTATCTGGTTGTCGTGGCAATTTTTATTCAAATATTGTTACCGGCCTGATGTTTTTACTTCAAAAAATACTCTTTTCTTCTTGGCCATTTACAAAAATTTGCTTTTAATTTAAATAATTTCAAATAATTTCTCGTTCTTATCCCAGATCCGTCAAAAAGTATAAAAGCCGAAGAATCGGCCGATAGAGGTCCTCACTTCAGCTTTGATACGAGAAGCACCTCTTAAAGGCTTTATCCGCACTGCCTCGGGATCTTGCAAGCCTTCTCCTGAAGTCGTCGCCTAGCCACGCCTACGCCTCCACCTATTAGTGCCCGCGCTATCTTCGGCCACTGAGCGTGCTTGTCTCAAGCGCTGCGTGTTCCTACTCCAGACGCTGCGTGTCTACTCCGGACGCTGTGTGTGTCTACTCCGGACGTTGTGTTTGCCTACTTCAAGCGCCACGTGTACCTACTCCAGACGCTGCGTGTCTACTCCGGGTGCTGCGTGTATCTGCTCCGGGCGTTGCGTGTGCCTACTCCAAGCGCTGCGTGTACCTTCTCCAGACGCTGCATGTGCTTTCTCCAGATTCTGCGTGTACCTAGAGCAGGCGCTGTGCACCTATCATAGGCATAGCCTGTGTATACTTCGTTGCAGTATCTTTATTTTTGTTATTTTTTTTTAATAATATTGTAAATCACTATCATCATTACAGCCCATCATCACCTTCATACCTTTTTTTTATAAAAGAAACTGTAAATCTTTTCAAATTTTTAAAATAATTTATTTTTATTTTTGGCTGTTTTGTTGTAGTTAGGTTAGGTTATTTAGTTTTTAATTGTCGCTTTACGACAATTTGGCGCCCGACGTAAAAGTTCTTCTTTTCTTCACCTTAGCTACGCCTTATCCATTTCCTTTTGATTGAATTGCTTTCTCTTTCGTTCTTAACTCTTTATTTACTCATCCTTATCATATCTTCCAAATTCTAAAACAAAACTTCATCTAGTTTTTCAACTTATCTGGATTATATTTAGACCTACATATAACACTTACATTCATCACCTTAATATTTTTATTCTAGAGAACTTAAAGAGGTACTATCTTCCAAATTCTAAAACAAAACTTCATCTAGTTTTTCAACTTATCTGGATTACATTTAGACCTACATATAACACTTCACTTACATTCATCACTTTAATATTTTTATTCTAGAGGTACAATTTTTTATTAAATTTTTATTTCTTAAACTTAACACTTAATTATAACAATGAAACGGGTTATTAAGTACGAATTCCTTAACAAGGCCGAACTCGAATACGAAGTGAAGATTAGATGTGAGGAACCAGCTAATACTGTTTTGCTTCTAAAAAAACAGGTTTTGCGTTTAGTTGTGAATTCTCACCCTGAAGATATTCTGACTTCTCCAATTCCGATCGAGGATGACTTGTCTCAAATTGGTTCTACTTTGACTTACCTGGACTGTAAAATTGAAAAATTTTTACAAGGTGAAACCAAATACTTACGATTAATAGAAACTTTTATTAATCATGTTTTTTACAGATTGGAGCGAATAGATACTGACTTATATCCAGACTTTAAAGCTATTTTCGATACTTTGAAGATGAAATTTGACGCTATTACTAAACAATTCGAATCCTTGACTCCACCTCCAACTGAAAATGACTCTCCATCACTTGACCCTCCTGTTGACCCGATTGTCATGGAACCTCCTCTTGTTTCTCAAACATCTGTTACGATCCATACCCCGTATCCTTCACCACTACCTCAATCTTTTTCTCCAACTAACGTCTTCAAAGATCTGAAAAGACACACGTTCAATGGTAAAAGCTGTCCAAGATCCTTTCTTCAAAAACTTGAAGAATACTGCTTAGCTCGCGGCTTATCCAAAGACTTGTTGATCTCTCAAGCATTTGAAATTTTCACCGACAATGCTCTTCATTGGTTCAGATTTAAATATAATCAGAATCCAAACTTAACTTGGAACGAACTTTCCTCTTTATTAATAAAGACTTTGGTGGTTTTGATTATGATATTTAGAAGCGATTGTAGTGTGCTTACATACATACTTACATATCATTTTACACTATTTTATTTTTATTTTTCCATTCTGTTTTTGATTTTCTACATTCACCTCAAAACTGGATATTTTGCATCACCTTTATTTCCATAGGATCCTGTAATATTTTTAATTCATAAGAACACAATAACAAATCATTTTCACTTCGTATTTTCACGTTATCAGCACTTTTTAAATCGGTGTCAATGGAGTCTACCTTTTTCGATCTTTTATTTAGTTCTCCGTAACTCTACAATTTCGGGTTTCGTGCGCGCTCTTGCGCTACCTTTTTTCCTATATAAATAATATCTCATTTTTCACTTAAATCTTGCCGTTTCTGTATTACGAGCTTAAAACCAAAATTTGACATGTTTTGACATCGTTGTTTATCTGGTTGTCGTGGCAATTTTTATTCAAATATTGTTACCGGCCTGATGTTTTTACTTCAAAAATACTCTTTTCTTCTTGGCCATTTACAAAAATTTGCTTTTAATTTAAATAATTTCAAATAATTTCTCGTTCTTATCCCAGATCCGTCAAAAAGTATAAAAGCCGAAGAATCGGCCGATAGAGGTCCTCACTTCAGCTTTGATACGAGAAGCACCTCTTAAAGGCTTTATCCGCACTGCCTCGGGATCTTGCAAGCCTTCTCCTGAAGTCGTCGCCTAGCCACGCCTACGCCTCCACCTATTAGTGCCCGCGCTATCTTCGGCCACTGAGCGTGCTTGTCTCAAGCGCTGCGTGTTCCTACTCCAGACGCTGCGTGTCTACTCCGGACGCTGTGTGTGTCTACTCCGGACGTTGTGTTTGCCTACTTCAAGCGCCACGTGTACCTACTCCAGACGCTGCGTGTCTACTCCGGGTGCTGCGTGTATCTGCTCCGGGCGTTGCGTGTGCCTACTCCAGATTCTGCGTGTACCTAGAGCAGGCGCTGTGCACCTATCATAGGCATAGCCTGTGTATACTTCGTTGCAGTATCTTTATTTTTGTTATTTTTTTTTAATAATATTGTAAATCACTATCATCATTACAGCCCATCATCACCTTCATACCTTTTTTTATAAAAGAAACTGTAAATCTTTTCAAATTTTTAAAATAATTTATTTTATTTTTGGTTGTTTTGTTGTAGTTAGGTTAGGTTATTTAGTTTTTAATTGTCGCTTTACGACAAATTGCAATTAACAAATTATTTAGCCGTGGTAGCTCAGTGGGTAAGCGCTCGCTGTAGATTTCACAGTAAGCGAACAACCCGTTTCGATCCCCGCAATTAACTATAATTACATAATATTTACAATCATAATTATACTAAGTTTACCTGTTTCATTTTTATTTGATATCATGTTTTAATAAATTATTTTAAAGTCTAAAGTAAGTTTAAGCTGGGTTAGTTTATTTTTTCGCCACTATTATTCTATTTCCGAACAGATTAATTGAAAAAGGAAAAACTGGCATTTAAATTGCCCTTTTTGTTAGAGAATGCACTACCTCGTTTCAACCTGTGAGTGTCGTGTGAGGCGACAAAGGGAAATAATTAAACAAGAGATAGGCAGCAGCCCCCTGCTGATAACAAAAAATACATAAACTGCGGTTGCTAAACCACCTGCAAAGCGTGGTACCCAACTATAGAAAAAATCCCCCCCATATTCAATCTGTGAGAAAGGCCTATGTTCAGCTGTGGACTTTTGATAGGCTGTAATGCACGAAATAATCATATAGATAATAATTCAAAATAATAAAAACCTTTTGCCATTTTACCGACCAAGCGTGGCAACTATGGCAAACATCCTCCCTATGAGAAAATATATGGGGAGGCCTATATTCAGCAATAGAGCGTTGTTAGGTTGTATTAAAAGAACGTAATTAAATTACGGTTTTTACCAGTTTTCACCTACCTGGCAAATCCTCGAATAAGCTTCGGACTAAGTTTGATTTCTGGTGTTCCCATTCTTGACTCCGATTCCGCCACATATTATTGTTGTAATCCGAAAGAAATAAATACTTTTATAACTAGTAGAAGCTAAGAGTAGAATCGATAACGGATGTTAGGGTATGTAAAAATTTGTGCGCAATAACACAATTTCGCAGTAGAAGGTATTTCTAATTTTTGTGTCTATGATGAATTCAATTAGTCTATGACTAAATTATGTATAATTTATTATTAATGTTTTTAAATATTTATATCAATTAATGTTAACAGAAACTTCATTTAATATGAACAAAAAACGTAGTCGAATAATATGAAAATTCGCACTATCATGGTATAACTAAAAATATATCGTGAAAATGTCACTATCAAATGTACTTAAATTCAGCTGGTATATTTCTCCCAAATTATCCCCATAATAATCATGGAATTATGGGTTTCACAGGAAACTGTAAACATGTAAAACCAAATACCCCTTTGAAATATTTTCTTTATTTATTTTTTCCAACAGTGTTGCCACGTAGACCGGTCTGAATCGCCAGAATTTTGACGCGAATTAGTCTAAATTCGCCTAATTTTTTTGATAATTGCCTGAAACCGCTTAATGTTATGTCAAAGAAAACGGTTTATGTGTTCGTAATTGAAAGAAAAAGGAGAGCAATAACATTCCGCTGCAACATGTTGGCTCGCAGATTTGCTCGGGGTAACACAGAAGTTAAAATTACACTTTTTAAAGTATTCTGCCAAACAATGTATGGGTAAAATCAGCCAGGGGTATCAATATTTCGATCTTTCGAAATTTTTTTTGACTATTTTTACCAAATTAGAGACAAAAACTATCGTATCTCAGTTAGATCAACATTATAGTAGAATAAAAATATTTTGGTTTCTATTTTTAATACCACGTGTTTTTTCTCTCCTCAAAATGTAAATTGAACCTCCCAAGATTCACCCTAAATCGGGTGGACTATTAATGTCATTTTCATTTAGGCCATAAAGGTTAGAGAACAGGAGAACGATCACTACGTACTAAAGCATACCTCGGCTGTCCTTGAAAATTGTAGAATACATAGCGGCGCTGATGTCGGTGAGTAGTGACTGCTATGTTAGGTGTTTATTACAAGTAGGTGAAGTAAGTTGAATATTATACAAATTTTCATTTCATTTTTTCGTAGAAAATTTTCAAGCTCCGTAATTTTGTAATTTTGGACAAAAAGAAACATTAAAAAATGGAGAAATATTTTATTGTGCGTGGAAGTGCAAGTGGTTGAGCATCTGATCTGAAAAATAGACTGAAAATGACTTTTATTGACTGCACTTAGTGATCGCAGCGTCTTCCTGATGGTGTACATATTTCTGGGACACTATTTTCTACGGCGATCGTTCTCTTGTTCTCTAACCTTCATGATTTAGTCATTATATAGCGCTACGCTACTGAGTTTGAGCTCTAGGCGAGCCGTTCTCTCCTTATATGTACCTAAAGCTTGTTGTGGTGAACTTATCAAAGCGTGATTGCATGAAACTTTGTCTCTGGTCGGTTTCCTTATTAATGTAATGAAAAAAAAAACTCATTTGTTTATTTTTTGTAAAAATGGAAAAGAAATTCGCTAACCATATTGAAAAAATAAAAATAGTATTATGAATTTAGATTATATAGTCGTTTCAAATTTTTTATTGCTTTATAATTTTTTTTATCTTAAGTAAGAATTTGAATAATCCTCCAGCTACATATGTATCCATACATAAGTAAGAAAAAATTGAACCCCACCCCTTAGCCTGGTAAAGTAATAAATACTTGAACGTGCCTAAGACCGTCTATTTATGATAAATATGTAGCAAAGGGTTTTAAAAGAAAAACTAGAATGTGATCAATTTTTTATTACAGCATTACACTAAAAATAAACCTTTTGGCTAAACCATCACTTATCACTTATGTTCTCACACTCCTATTGATACTAAATCGGCAAAGTAATTTATTTATTTTTATTGCAAACATGGTTATAGTTACTCTTTTACTTTTTAAGCACAATAACGGACTTGGATCAAGTTGATATAGCTACCCATATAAGTTGTGATATACTGGACCTAACAAAGTACAGTAGTATTGGTAAAACAGATCTTACCATATTATTGTTACGCCGCGCTCAAATCGGCGCACTAGCGCCATCTAGTCTCGAACCGAAGAACTAAACTTCTTGAAGTTTAAAACTCGAACTCTCGGTACCTTGCGCGTGTTTACTTGAACATTCTGGATATTTTGCTAATTTATATAACTAGGCGCTGCAAGATGCGAGCGGGCAGAGTTGAACTCGGCGACACAAGCGAAGCTTCGGAGCGGAATTAAGTTAATTAGTGTGTTTAATTATTAGTGTTTTTAGTTTTAATTTGTGTAAAGTAAATTAAAGTGTTAATTTAGGTAATTTTATCGGCAATTTTTATTGTCACGAACCTCAAGCTCGTAACATTATGTTAAAACATTAGAATTATTTATCGTAACATTGATAACCTCCAAGCTACCCTATCACTTCTCAAATTTGAAGTGGACGTCTTAGTTTTAACAGAATGCAGACTAGATAAATCAAAGCCGATTCCACAGATCCCTAATTATACTGCTTTAGAAACAACGTACAACATTAACCAGAATGATGGTGTAGTGATTTATGCTAAATCTCACCTAAATCCTGAATTTATGGAAATTAAACTCAAACATGCCTCTTGCATACAACTAAGAATTCTCGATCTGACGATATTGGGCATTTATCGTTCACCTTCGAACTCAAACGCATCTGAATTCATTGAGTCCTTGAGTGCACACCTTGGAAACATAAAATCTTATCGTAACATAATCATCTCTGGAGACATCAACATCAACCACATTCAGTGAAGGAACGAACAAACTAATGACCGCAATAATAGAATTGACTATCTAAACACGCTAGCTAGTCACGGCCTACTTGCTGGTCACAAACTGCCCAAGAGAGAATCCAGCTGCCTTGACCACTTCATGGTAAAATTAAACAAAATAAAATTTTCCGCAAATATCGCTATTTTAAATACTACACTTCCAGATCATCTGATTATATTCATGTGCATATCAAAACATAAAAGCAAAACAATTAATCAAAAATCATTGAATGTGTAAATTTTGAAACTGCATATGAGGGGTTGCTCCAAAAGAACCTGGAGTCTTTGCTTCTTTGCGAAGATCCCGACTTAGTTACCAAGCGCCTTTTGCTATGGCTTGCGGAGTCACTGAAAGAGAGTAAAACAATAATATATGTTACCAAAAACCAGCAGAATATTAAACCTTGGATCACAGATGGAATTCTTAGGTGTATCAGAAATAGAAATAAAATGCAGCTGAAGCTTAGGTCCGATCCATCAAATGAAACTCTAAAAATTACTTTCAGACGATATAGAAACTACGTTAATAACCTTATAAAAAACTAAAACGAAAATATGACAGAGAACTATTAACTACTGCTGCCAAAAGATCCAAAGAACTCTGGAAAATAATAAAAACGGTAACCTATTTTAAAATTTCTAAATCACATTGCAAAGAACTAAAACCAACACCGTCTGACTCTGTTAATTTGGTAAATTGTTATTTTGCTAATATAGGCAAACAATTAGCTAATGATGTTATGAAAGGTATATCTCATGTCTCACAAAGTAGCACTCCCATTTACACGCTAAAACCACATAACACACCTTTTGTCCTCTTGGAGACTGATCCTGGAGAAGTTTAATAGTGTGATCATGAGTCTCAAAACAGATAGTGCCCCTGGTTGGGACAATATATCGACCAAATTCCTTAAGATCTGTAGCCCTATTGTTGCGCCCATAATAAGTCATCTTGCAAATCAAAGCTTTAGATTAGGTGTATTCCCTACACCCCTAAAAAATCTATTGTTACTCCGGTTCATAAGGGTGGAGATAGATGTAACATCAATAATTATCGACCCATTTCTCAAGTCTGAGAATTTATAATGCGGCCACGGATGCCCACTTTGGTGGGCTTCTCCTCTGCAGGGGTGTAGCAATACCACGACATGGTTTTGTCTTTTTCGGAGAGCTCGACCATGTATTTCTGGATGGTGCGGAACTCATCCGGGCTCTGTGGTGTAAACCTGACTCCCTTCCCGAACGGACGGGCATTAGGAGGGTGGCCCAACTTCTCATTGAGGACATTGAAATGCCTAGTCCAGTCCGGGAGGCATTCTGCGACAATCAGTGGATATCTCGACTTCTCTTTCTCCTTCTCAGTTTTCTGAGGCTCCTCCGCCGATTGCGGTCGTGGTACTGCAGGGGCCGCAGCCATGTGGGCATAGCTCGTTGACGGCCGCTGTCCATCGTTGTGAGTTAACCCGGACGGGTTGGTGGTTTGTACCGAGGATGATCTTCCGGCTGATGCAGCTAGGGTTGCGTATGTTGTTGAGCCCCAGCTGTAGGACTCCTCACCTCCTTGCTCAAATTGGGCCGAGTCATGGGTATGTCGGTCCGGATTCGGATGGTGGCTGTTGCGGTGGTGATGGAGACTTAGGAGGTGAGGTGTGGACCTTCTTCCTTGTCGCTATTTGGGGCTCCTCATCATCCGATGACGCTGATGATGGTTCCGATGATTGTCTTATGCGCTGCCTCTTCTCATGGAGAGAGGCCTCGGTCTCAGGCGGTGTATGCCTTCGTGGCGTCTTCATGGGCCGCTGTTGTTGAGAGGGCAGAGAGGTTCACGCCCAGTCGTACACTCAGGTACGATGGGCGAGAGTGCAACCTAGGTGGGACTTCTTACCCGGCGGCGAAGGTTTCCGGGTCGGTATTTGGGAGTAGGATGAGACAACTCTCATCCTCTCCGGATTGAAAATGTCGCGGTAGGCGATAGGTCTCTCCAGTACGCCTGGCCGGTCCGGTGGTTTCCTCGATTTAGGAGGAGGTTCCCCCTTATCGTTCCCTGACATGTCCCTAACCTAGCAGTCAGCGGTAATCTACTAAATGCCCTATCTATATTCCAGCCGATCGGCAGCAGAAATTGGTGCGCGACGCGGATGGTGGTGATAATATAGAGGAGACTATCCACACTATGGGCATTGCCTACCCCTTTTATAGCAAAAGGGTTGGGGGAAGTGCAAAGGTGGCACTTTAATGCGCGACTGGGCACAGAATGCACGGAACGCATAAAGTGCCAAGAATCACCTAGGGGCCGGTGACCGCGACGCCTCACGGAATCACGGGACTCAACGATCGGCGGAGTTTGTCGAACCGGCGGTTATTTGCAGCCACTGCTAACTACGAATAACGCACACCTAGGAGATCCTATGAACGGTATGGTTGATTGTCGTCTGCTATGGGACTACTTTTATTCATCCCATGCAGGTTTCGGGCCTCGGGGAATCCCCCATTACCCGGGTGATCCTCACGGCTCATGACAATGAGCCGGTCTTGGGAGCCGTACCAGTACGGCATTGTTGGCTATCTTGGTTGGCGTATTGCGCGCCACCAGGTCGGTGCTACCGGAGGGTCGGCCGTCTCGAAGCCCCGCGGAGTCCTGAGGATGGGAGTCGACGCAGGGCCAATCTTGCCGACAGGAGGGCGCTCCAACAGCAGCTGCTCCGGGCCTCCAGTGCTCCTTCCTGGCTCTAGGTGAAGGCCTGGCATTCCTAGGTAAAAAGGTTGGCGTGTCTCGCGCCTCCGGGAAGGGAATCTGCTGAAGGGTCAGCAACCTCAAGGTTCCGCGGAGAAGCATCTCGACGCGGAGCTGAAGTCGCCAACAGGCGCGCGCACTTGGGTGCGCCGGGCCTTCGGAGTTCGCTTCCCAGCGTGTAGGTTAAGCGCAGTGTTGGGTGATCTTCATCCCGGGTGGGGTCAGGGGCGTCCTCAATGCTCGACGCAAGCCGAGTTGGCCCCACAGCGCGCGCACCCACTGCGAAATGACGCGCTGTACTTCTCCCACCCGGGCGGGAGTCGACGACCGGCGGACGTGACCGTGTGGCGCGGTCGGACGAGACTAAACCAGTCTAATGGGGTATCAACAAAGCTATACTCGAAAGAGAGCCGCGCCCTCTGTGCGATTATGCTACTTAATTACATCAATTTGTACTATCACTCTCTCACGGTTTGCCCAATATCTTTATTTGTATAAGACATAAATTTATACATTTTATTTATAAAGATAGCACAAAAAAAATATCTATACTATGATATACATTACATTTTTATACCACAAAAAACCTTTTATTTATTCAACAAAATATGCCTATTTTACAACATATGTATTAAGAATTCTTAAATATATAACATATAAGGTTGAAACAATGTTCTTCATTTGAAATTATAAATATCTTAACTAATACAATAGTTTAATTTACATTTTTCCTATACATTTTACTATTTAAAACACTTAAATTTCCTACACAAAACTATCAATATTTCACTAATCCAAAGGAATTTTCAAATGAAAATAACACAGAATTCACCTATTTTGCTCATACAGTCAATCTGAAATATTTTACAAGTCAATTTTACATGAATAGCTGAAATTTGCAAATATTTAAATTTCTACTTATTTTGACCTCCTAAGTACAAGGTTAACGCGCGGCTATGAACTCGCGCTATTTGAACAACTAATTCTTACACGACTCTCAATTGTCGGTAAAAGGTGGCAAATTTAGCACACACTGCTATCAACCAATACTAGGTGAACAACTGATTCTACACGACTCTCAAATGTCGGAAATTATTTCTAACTAGATTCTTATCAGCTATCATGTTTCTTATCAGATAACATAAACAAAATATTTTATGAATCAAACATTGAAAATAAACATTTTATTTTCATACAAAACGTATCAAACTTATATAAGATAATACTTATGCAATTAATTTCCATTAATTTTATTTATACACAAAGTGATCATTTCGACCGGGGAACAAATCCTGGTTTCTAACTTTATTTTAATATTCCTTTAAATTAACAATACTCGTACTATTGGAAAGGTGATTTCAACCGGGGAACTAAACCCGGAAACATAATTTATATCTTAAAAATTCCCTATATGAATTTATTAAGAAAATATTACTAAGAAAACGACAATGTAGTCCGGCCTGGGAATCGAACCCAAGACCTTCAAATTATTAATTCGATATTTCTTTAAGATTCAACTAAGTGTTTTCTTATTAGAATATTATTGCTCGATAATTTGTTTTTAGAAGCTGTTAGTAATCGGTTAACCAATAAATTCAAATATTCTTATAGACGCATCGCCAACAAGCGTGGTTTCTTTTGGTTTTTTTTGGTTTTGTTTGAGGGTTTGGGTAATTTGTGGGGCCCCCTCTGGTGGTTTTGAAGTTGGGGGTTTGTGGGGGTTATTATCTTAACTTTTTCTTTTTTTTGGACATAATCGACTGTAAGGTTTTACTTTTACAATTAACTATAAAATAAAGTTATAGCCTATATACGTCCTACTGATAGGACACGGACCTCTTCTTGCTTCTGAGAGAGTTTAAGGGCAAGGAAGTGTCAGCCGTGCTGCCCAAATCCAAGTTGGTCGATTTCACACATCTTCGAAATATATTTTTTCTTATTTTTCAAACAATCCGGTTTCCTCACGGTGTTTTCCTTCACCACCGAGCACGTGCTAAATCAGCAATTAAAATTGCAATTAACAAATTATTAAGCCGTGGTAGCTCAGTGGGTAAGCGCTCGCTGTTAATTTCACAGTAAGCGAGCAATCCGGTTCGATCCCCGCAATTAACTATAATTACATAATATTTATAAACATAATTATACTAAATTCACCAGTTTCATTTTTGTTTGATAATATCATGTTTTAATAAATTATTTTAAAGTCTAAAGTAAGTTCAAGCTGGGTTAGTTTATTTTTTCGCCACTATTATTCTATTTCCGAACAGATTAATTGAAAAAGGAACAACTTGCATTTAAATTGCTCTTTTTGTTAGAGAATGCACTACCTCGTTTCAACCTGTGAGTGTCGTGTGAGGCGACAAAGGGAAATAATGAAATAAGAGATGAGCAGCAGTACCCTGCTGATAACAAAAAATACAAAAACTGCGGTTGCTAAACCACTTGCAAAGCGTGGTACCCAATTATAGAAAAAATCCCCCCCATATTCAATCTGTGAGAAAGGCTTCTGTTCAGCTATAGACTTTTGATAAGCTGTAATGCACGAATGAATCATATAGATAATAATTCAAAATAATAAAAATCAGCGGTTGCCAATTTACCGACCAAGCGTGGCAACTATTGCAAACATCCTGCCTATGAGAAAATATATGGGGAGGTCTATATTCAGCAATGGAGCGTTGTTACATTGTATTAAAAGAACGTAACTAAGTTACGGTTTTTACCAGTTATCACCTACCTGGCAAATCCTCGAATAAACTTCGGACTAAGTTTAATTTCTGGTGTACCCATTCTTGACTCCGATTCCGCCACATATTATTGTTGTAATCGAAAGTAATAAATACTTTTATAACTAGTAGAAGCTAAGAGTAGAATCGATAACGGATGTTAGGGTTTTTAAAAATTTGTGCGCATCAACACAATTTCGCAGTAGAAGGTATTTCTAATTTTTGTGTCTATGATAAATTCAATTAGTCTATGACTGAATTATGAATAATTTATTATTAATGTTTTATAAATATTTATAGCAATGAACGTTAACAGAAACTTCATTTAATATTAACAAAAAACGTAGTCGAATAATATGAAAATTCGCACTATATGGTATAATTAAAAATATATCGTGAAAATGTCACTATCAAATGTACTTAAATTCAGCTGGTATATTTCTCCCAAATTATCCCCAAAATAATCATGGAATTATGTTAAACAGGAAACTGTAAACATGTAAAACCAAATACCCCTTTGAAATATTTTCTTTATTTGTTTTTCCAACAGTGTTGCCACGTAGACCGGTCCGAATCGCCAGAATTTTGACCAAATTTTTTTGATAAGTGCCTGAAACCGCTTACTATTATGTCAGGGAAAATGGTTAATGTGTTCGCAATTGGAAGAAAAAGGAGGGCAATAACAGTCCGCTGCAACATGTTGGCTCGCAGATTTGCTCGGGGTAACACAGATGTTAAAACTACACTTTTTAAAGCATTCTGCCAAACAATGTACGGGTAAAATCAGCCAGGGGTATCAATATTTCTATCTCTCGAATTTTTTTTAGACTATTTTGTACCAAATTAGAGACAAAAACTATCGTACCTCAGTTAGTACTTTCTATACATATAATATAGATGAAATAAGGAATTAGTTATGTTGTTAAGGTTAGGAGTAATACTAATTAACTGTATTTTATCAGAATTTACTTTGTCTCCTAATTCTTAAAGATCTACATATTTTAGAAATGCATGATTGTGGTATAGGATTCGAGTGGGGTCTAATTTGAAGTCTACCAGGTCCGTCACTAAGACTTTCAAGCTAGCTTATCTCCTGCATTAGAGCTGGTCCCAGAAGGAGATGAAGTACCAGGAGAGTCCTGTAACAATGGGTTCGTTTTAGGTATTCTTTTCAATCGAGTATGGTGCTTATGCAATCGTTTTTCCTTTGTATAGATGTGAATAGGGAAATTTGCCATTACTGTTTTGTGTGTGTATCGAAGAGCTAATTTCTGACAGGATGCGAATGGATTCTTTATAAAGATTTGTTGTTCCGAGGAATACTCAGCTTCCGGTTCGCGGTTTTTATTTCGAATATTGGTCAAGTCTTTACGCATGTCGTTACATAGGTCGTGAATAATTTTGTAGGTCTCAGTAATTTTGTCTTTGTGGTTTACTACATACTGTTGAAGTAAATGTGCGGACAGATCTATGTAAAAAGGATCGCGAGGGTCAAAATGTCCTGTGATTACTTCTCTTTTATTTTTATTTTTTTTATAGAAGAGGGGGCAAACGAGCATGCGGCTTACCTGATGTTAAGTGACTACCGCCGCCCATGATCAACCGCAACACCAATCGCAGGTGCGTTGCCGGCCCTTTAGAAAGATTTAAGCTCTTTCCTTGAAGGTTCCCAGGTCGTATCGGTCCGGAAAAATCGCCGGCGCTAAACTATTCCACAGAGAGGTCGTACGCGGAAGAAAACTCCTTGTGAAACGTACAATGGTGGACCGCCAAGCATCCAGATGATGTGGATGGCATCGGGACGTTTGCCGCGTAGTGCGCTCACAAAATTTGGTGGCTGGGATTAATCCGAACAATTCCTCAGAGCACTCCCCATGGTATATGCGAAAGAAAATGAAAAGAGATGCAACATCCAACATGCCAGTGACTCGAGCCGATCGGAAAGCACTTGGTCGTCGACGATTCGAGCCTTTCTGCGCTGGATTCGGTCAAATGGAAGGAGCTGGTACTGGGGAGCTCCAGCCCAGAGATGGGAACATTATTCCATGTGCGGCCGAACCTGCGCTTTGTAAAGTTGCAGGTGGTGTGCCGGCATGAAATACTGTCCCGCTCTGCTGAGTACGCCAAGCTTTATAGAGGCCAATTTGGCCTTCCCTTCCAAGTGACCACGAAACTGCACGTCACTCGATATGTCGATGCCGAGGATTCCGATACTGGCTGAGGCAACAAGGGGAGTGCCTTGAAACTGAGGAGATACGACAAAGGGGTTCTTTTTAGCGGTTAACGCGCAAACTTGTGTCTTCTGGGGGTTAAACTGGACTAGATTTATTCGCCCCCAATCCGAGACTATGTTCAGCAAAGACTCGACTTCAGACACAAATTTGTCCCGATACTCGGAGACGTTTTCCCGAGAAATATTGGCACGGTCGGTGTACAAAGCATCACCAGTGCTGTCATCTGCATAGCAATGAATGTTACTGGTTTGCAACATATCATTGATATGCAGGAGAAACAGCGTTGGCGGTAGCACGCAGCCTTGTGAAACACCAGCATTAATAGGCTTGTAGTCGGAGCTTGCACCGTCTACAACGACCTTGATGCTCCGATCTGCATGAAAGCTGGTGATCCAATTGCATAATTTCTCGGAAATCTTATAAGAAGGAAGCTTTGAAAGAAGCGCTTTGTGCCAAACCCGATGGAAGGCCTTCGCAATGTCCAAACTGGCGGCAAAAGCCTCCCCCTTGGACTCTACTGCCTCTCAGCACTCACACCGCTGGATGGTCGGCGGCGTACTCCCCCCGTCATCGAGAGTCGAGTTGGACGCAAAGAAAGAGCCTAGCAGATCGGCTTTCTCCTTTGCGGTATGGGCCAGTGAGTCGTCCTCCCTGTGCAGAGATGGAAGAGATGGCTGACAGAAATTCCCCTGGACAGCCTTGGCGAGAGACAAGAATGCAAGGGTTCCAGAAGGAAGGCGAACTAATTTCTCACCAATTCTGCCTATGTGCTCTGACTTTGCCTTGGAAATGACTCTTTTGAAAGACCTAGAGGCGGAATTATACTTCTTATTTAGAGCGCTGGCGTTTACATCCCGGGACGTTGATTCGTCAGCCCAGGCTTGGTAGCACACCTGCTTATAGCATGATGCTGTTTTACAGGTGAAACCAAACCATGGCTGAGATTTGCCTCCGATGGGCACCAAAGAGGAAGGAATAAAAAGTAAAAAATAAAAATATAAATTTCTTTGCAACCTTCCGCTAAATAAATAAAAAGTTCGATGTAAATCTGATATCCGTCCGGGTAAGAGGTCAGCAGAAGGTCCAACAGGGAATGTGCATCATCCTCCAAATCTGGAATCCACGTAGGCGAAGTAACCAGTTGTGTCAGACCATATGCCAAGACAAATTCATGAACAGATCTCCCCGCATGATCGGTTGTACGTGAACTAAGCCATTCGGCGTGATGAGCGTTAAAGTCGCCGAGGATCACGATCTCTGCGGAGGGGATCTGCTGTAGCAACGAATCTGTAGCTATTTGGACGTGGTCGAGGAGTCGGTCTGTTTCAGCATTACCGCTATGGGACCTATAGAGGCACCCGTAGACGCGCGAATGGTCGTCGCTGTCTACGCGTAGCCAAGGGATGGAGAGGTATAAACCTTCAAGACTGCCGATGCGTCGAGAACAGATGTCCTCTCTGACGTAAACGCAAACTCCAGCCCGAGGCACAAAGGAGTGTTCCAGTTTGTACCCCGGGCAGGAGAGATACGAGACATCAACCGGAGAGGACACCTGAGTCTCGGTCAGAAAGAGCAGAGCCGGCCTCGCCGTCTCGAGATGGTAGTGGACGGCGTTTAGGTTAGAGTGAAGTCCACTGATATTGCAAAAATTCACGGATAGCGTGGCATGGGTCGCCTTGGTCTCGTTGCTCCGTTTGCCCCGAGCAGTTGTGTTTTGAGTGGATTTAAAAAAAAAGAATATTAACAATGCTATAAACATTACTAATATTCCCCTTAACCACTCGTGGTAAGCTTAAATTGCTTGTGTTACGAGTGGTTCACGCCAGTAGTCGAGTGGCGGATTTGAACCCACGACCTTTTGAGTTCACGGTCCGCGCCCTGCCATTAGGCCACTGTCGCTTGAATTTGCCCCTCCCCCTCCCCCTAGAATACATGGGGCAGCCTGAGCACCCACGCTCAGGAGTCGAGTAACTTGTTCGTGGATGTTCAGCGAGGGATTCTCCAGGGGTGCTGGTATCCTCCTGGGGTAGTTTGACATTTAATTCCGCTACCATGTTGATGGGGAGGGGGAATTTGGTCCTCCGGCTACCTGCACTCACCAGACGAAACGCGGAAGCAGAGCTTCCACTTCACGCCGGTAGAATACCGTATTATTCGGTATTCTGTGAGGTGTTGGTACCACCCCGGCTTGAGCCGGCCCCTGTTAAATTTTCTATTGGCTTGTTTCCTATTGGCTTGCATTTTGTGAAGCTTTGTATACTATGATTGTAAACTAATAGGGCATAGGGCATAAGGCTAATAGCGGATTCATTTTTTTGATTTATCTTTAAAATACGCAGATGTTCTAATATAGTGGCGTGAAATAGTTCAACAATACCATTTTCATTATTAGGAGCATGTGGAGCTACTCTGTGGTGCTGAATTTTATGAAGTTTAACGAATTCTGCAATAAGTTGGTTGGTAAACTCAGGCCCATTATCGGAAAATATAGTCATCGGAATTCCATGAATTGTGCAGAAAATCAGCAAAGCTTGTACTACACTGACAGCAGTGCCGTCTTGCAGGTAGTAAGCTTGAGCATATTTAGAAAAAGAATCTACTATTGTCAAATACTTTTCCCCTTGAATGGTTAGTAAATCTACATGAACTAATTCAAAAGGCTTAGAAGCTCGTGGTACAATTTGGAATATCTGTTTAACCGGATTGCGGTCGTACTTATCTTGTCCGCATACTGTACAGTCATTAATAAATTTAGTAATATGCTCTCTCATTTCCGGCCAATAATATTTAAAGTCGAGAAACATTCGTCAATGCCTCGGTGGTTCGTTTTTACATCGTGATATTTATGAATTCCCGCGGCCTTTGAATACTTTCTCCAAATTAGTCGTATGTTCTTGTAACTGAACACAATTATGTCATCTAGATACACTAAACATATTTCGTTCTGTAGGTTCTTTAATACATTGTTCATCACTCTCTGAAAGGTTGGTGGACTATTTTTCAAACCCATTAGCATCCTAAGAAATTCATAATGCCCATTCTCTACGTTAAAAGGAGTTTTGTGAAGATCCGCGGAATCCATCTCTACCTGATAAAATCCACTAGCTAAATCGAGCGTGATAAAGTACTGATACTTGCCCAGTTTATCCAGCACATCTATTATATTAGGAATCGGATATTTGTCATCGATAGTCTTTTCGTTTACCTTTTGAAGCGTCCGCCTTTTTGGGTACAATCCAAATAGGAGAGCTCCAGGCAGAATCAGAGGGTCTAATTATATTTTGCTCGAGCATCTTATTAATTTGGTCCCGGACTTCTTGTCGGTGAACATACGGATATCTGTAACTCTTGGTATGCACGGGAATTTCGTCGTGTGTTTTAATCCTCTGTTTGATCTTGTTGGTGAATGTTAAGGGTTAACCATCAAGGTAAAACACGTTAGCATGTGCTTTGGCGCATAGCCGTTGTAGGTTTGCTATTGCTAGCTCTTCGGGATTAAGATGATCGGTGCGAAGACGGGATAAAACATTTTTATCACGATCCGATAACGTTTCGGTAAACTGGCACATGACATTAAATATTTCGGCTTCTACCGGACGGTCACTTGAAAAAATTACGTCAATTGAGCTATTATTAGTAATTTCAACACAACCACGATTATTATTACTTTTGTTAAACAATCAGAAATTATGCAGTTGCAAATTGTTTGATTTTCAACTACTACGTCACCGTCCCTTGATTAAATAGGCAACCTAACTAATTTTGATGACTGCGCCGGTATAATTTCTTCATATAAGTTTGCGTTACGTGAGTCATACATTCGATGGGAATTTTTGCGTTGCGAGTAATAAGTAGTTTATTACTAAGATCAATATTAGAACCCCATGCGCCAAGTAAATCAAAACCTATCAGTCCATCGAAGTACGAGAAACGACTCGTAATAAGGAAATTTGTGAATGAACAAAGTTATATTATCTTGCGCATTAGGTTGCTAATCGATAATATTAGTGTATTAAACAAAGGTGCTATGAGCTCCGATCTCAATGAAAGCGACTTGGATTTCAAATTTTTAAAACCATTATTTAAAATAAATCGGTCAGGAAGAAACAATCAAGACTCAACCAGTTCAAATTTCAGTGTGGTAGTCACTGATGATTCAGGTGAAATCGAAACTGTGCGAAGAGATAAATGTGATTCAAAATCACTAGGCTCCACTCCAGAAGAAATAATGTCTAGTAAAGATAGCCCTACTCCAGTTATTGAAATGGTCAAAGAAATGTTACTTATGGAAAATATAACCCATTCCGATGAATCAATAGCAGCACCGGTACCAGATACCGGAACAGCGTTAGAATCTAACGAGATACAAGAAATGACAATAAATACTTCATTACAACACTCAGAAAATTCCGAAAAATCAAATAGCCCCTGAAATACAGGTATTATATCCTAGTTTAGGGGCTAATGACCACTGTAAATTTGGTGCATGTAATATGTTTATCAATAAAGATTATTATTATTATTATTATTATTATTTAAAACGCGACAGTTCTCATAACTGGTCGGACATTGCCGAAGGTCATCAAAGTAAAATGAAAAGATATGTAACATTATTTTTAAGGGTTAAAAGTGGATTATTCTTACAAAAAAATATACCAATCGATTCCTGATTAAAACTACTTTTACGGATTTTATCGCGTTTATTTTTACTTTTTATTTTTAATACCCGACGTTTCGGGCGCTTTCCAGCACCCATGGTCATGGGGGACTGAGATGACTGACGTCCCGATGTCATTGTTAAACCCGAATACCTTCAGCTTTTTTAATTATTGTTTATGGTCCAATCTATACAAAATGAACTGACTATGTCTTGAGGTCTTGCAGTAGTATGCTTGGGTTTAGTTTTAATTTTATTGATTATAGGATCCCAAGCAGGTGGTAGTACCCAGCCTCCTTCTCTATTGAAATTAGGATGTTTTTTAATTTAAATAGCCTCACGTATCATCCTTGGTAGGAATCGGTGTTCTTTCGCGAGGATTTGTGGTCTATCAAATCTGATGTAATGGTTGGGGCCGTCTAGGATATGATCACAAACTGCAGACTTCCCGGAACGTTGATGCTTCACATCAGCTATATGTTCTTTTACGCGGGTCCTAATTGATCTTTTGGTTTGTCCTATATAAGAGAGACCACATTCACAATCAAGCTTGTACACTCCTGCATCTTGTAGAGGAATATGACACTTGACGGATGGTAGGAACTGACTAATCTTCTTCGGCGGCTTGTAGAATGTTCTAATAGAAGCTCGCTTCAAGATATAGCCAATCTTGTCTGTGACACCTCTGACATATGGTAATACAGCAGGCACACTCTCGACTGTGGCCGGCTTCACTCCGTCACTGTGACGTAGGCGCGGGACCCGAAGCTTGTTGTCGTGCAGAACTTGCTTGACGTGCTGAAGCTCGGCGGCCAGGTGTTTGCTGTCACAGATCCCTCGTGCTCTCTGTAACAAAGATTTGCCCACGGTAGCTAACTGTGAAGGATGGTGGTGAGATTCACCGTTTAAATATCGGTTTGTATGGGTCTTTTTCCTATACACAGTGTGACCAATGGTGTTATTAGGATTTCGGATGACTAAACAATCTAGGAAAGGTAAGGAATTATTTGCCTCTATCTCCATAGTAAATTGAATTTTAGCGTTTATGGAATTAAGATGTTCTAAAAATGCAGTTACTTTGTCTGATGGTAAAATTGTGAAAGTATCGTCTACATACCGCTTGTAGATCCTTGGTGTAACAGGTGCAGTAAGGAGGGCTTTCTCCTCAAAGTCTTCCATGAATATATCGGCGACAATGGGAGATACAGGTGAGCCCATCGCCACGCCATCTACTTGCTTGTAAAACTCTTCCTTCCACAATAGATAGCCAGATGTAAGGCAATGTCTTAGTAATACTGCATATTCTGCTGGCATGTTATTTGTACACTTGTACAAATAACATGCCAGCTGGCATGTTGTTTGTGTATGTTGTGATATTTAAACGGTGAATCTCACCACCATCCTTCACAGTTAGCTACCGTGGACAAATCTTTGTTACAGAGAGCACGAGGGATCTGTGACAGCAAACACCTGGCCGCCGAGCTTCAGCACGTCAAGCAAGTTCTGCACGACAACAAGCTTCGGGTCTCGCGCCTACGTCACAGTGACGGAGTGAAGCCGGCCACAGTCGAGAGTGTGCCTGCTGTACTACCATATGTCAGAGGTGTCACAGACAAGATTGGCTATATCTTGAAGCGAGCTTCTATTAGAACATTCTACAAGCCGCCGAAGAAGATTAGTCAGTTCCTACCATCCGTCAAGTGTCATATTCCTCTACAAGATGCAGGAGTGTACAAGCTTGATTGTGAATGTGGTCTCTCTTATATAGGACAAACCAAAAGATCAATTAGGACCCGCGTAAAAGAACATATAGCTGATGTGAAGCATCAACGTTCCGGGAAGTCTGCAGTTTGTGATCATATCCTAGACGGCCCCAACCATTACATCAGATTTGATAGACCACAAATCCTCGCGAAAGAACACCGATTCCTACCAAGGATGATACGTGAGGCTATTGAAATTAAAAAACATCCTAATTTCAATAGAGAAGGAGGCTGGGTACTACCACCTGCTTGGGATCCTATAATCAATAAAATTAAAACTAAACCCAAGCATACCACTGCAAGACCTCAAGACATAGTAAGTTCATTTTGTATAGATCGGACCATAAACAATAATTAAAAAAGCTGAAGGTACTCCGGGTTTAACAGTGACATCGGGACGTCAGTCATCTCAGTCCCCCGTGACCATGGGTGCTGGAAAGCGCCCGAAACGTCGGGTATTAAAAATAAAAAGTAAAAATAAACGCGATAAAATCCGTAAAAGTAGTTTTAATCATGTGCAATGTTCGCGTAAATATAAGAAATCATTATGTCAATCGATTCCTCTTAAATAACTGAGAAGACTGTGTAGATTTAACATTTAACAAAAGTGATATTAGTGTATAAATAACGGCTCAAACGTGTTTGGTTGTATCATTCTGAAAGTGTTATGTGACGTGTGTGACTCATCGGGTGATCGCGTTCGAAAGCAACTATTACCATATAAGGTCATAAAATGACTCAAACGCAATTTGATGGAGCAACCTGTACAGACTTTTCGTCATAAATGCATGTCGTTACCGTAGCTCAACGGTCACAGTGTTGAACCGAGACTTATTTAACGGCCGGAAAGTGGTGGTTCAAACCCGGTTGACAAACTCTGTTACTTTTTTATTTTAATTTTTCTTTTCTTTTTGCTGAAATGACGCCAATAAATAAAAAACCCGCTTCCAGAACCAAAAAATGTTTTAAATGTAAGAAAAATATCACAAAGGAAGGTGTCAAGTGTTCTATATGTAAAAATAATTATGACATTTCATGTGTAAATATGACGATAAGGAAATTTAATTTGATGACATCTGACTGCAAGAATCAATGGCAATGCAACAAATGCTTAAATAAACATACATTACCTACAAAATCATGTAAAATTAATCCCATTTTTATAAGTACTCCTAAAGCAAACACATCACAAGCATATACGAGTACAGCACAAGAAAATTCTAATATTATGACAGACAACATAACTCTTAGAAAGCAATTTACTAGGGAAAATGAATACGAACCTATAATTAATGACGTAAAAGGTCACTCATTACTAGAAGAAAATAATAATTCTTTGGAGGATATTTCGTTATCTCCCAGAAGAAGCGTTCCTGATCTTTCTACTCGTGACTATGACGACGAATATATTCAATTAAAGCAAAAAATTGAGGAATTGAATAGTAAACTTGCCAGTGCACATACAGAAATAGAAAACTTGCACATGGAAAAGAATGTATTACAAAAAGAAGTCCATGAGCAAAAAAATCGAATTCAGCACTTAACTGCCATATGTTCACGGAGTGTCAGAAAGCGCAAGTCAAAAATAAAAGGAGACTCAACATTTATGCGACAAAACAAATCCCTTGACGATTCCTCAATACAAACAAGCTACTGCCCTGATTTTGCAATACAAGCTAAAACTAAGGAAAGCGATAAGGCTACGTCACTAGAAGATATTACGTCGCCTAAAACTGCTACTACGGCTAAAGAAACTTTGAATAAGATACACATATTTGGAGGGCAACAATGTGTAGGATTAGCTTCTTCACTGATTCGATCAAGACTCAACAGCAAATATGAAAAATATTGTATTACAGCAGATACAAAACCGCAAGCGCCTACAGAAGAAATTCTTAACGGATGCGAAAATGTTGTTTTTAATAATAAAGATAAAATATCAAAAAAATATCTGCATTTTTGAAAAAAAAACAGAACTTAACTATTATTGTAATAAGCGTACTAAAAATGTTTTTTTGAATGAAAACCTGTTGAATAGGAACATTCGCCTTCTATGTAACAATTTCAATAATTGTCATTTCATTCACATTGACGATAAAACAAAACGCTTTGACATTTGTACTAAATTCAATTTTTTTAATAGATAGCCTCGACTCATTGACTTATATATTACTAGCGTAAGGACCGGGCCGATCGAAGATCTAAAACGGACCAGTGCGCTGGCCCTAAAATTACAGTTTAGGGCCAACGCGACTCGGTCGACAGTAGTGCGCGCGCAAGACAGATTTGCCTGTCATAAATATGTCTAGTTGCGTGGTAAAAAGGTGCAAAAATTACGATACAAAGATTAAATAGGAACATGGGATATCGTATCATCGGTAAAATAACCTTATATTCATTTTGTTAATATTAAATTATTATATAAACGCATTTTTAAAATTTTATTTTACAGTTAGTTTAGTTACGTTACTAAGATTAGGCCAGGGTTGGATTCAGACCCTCAAAAATATTAATTAATTTTTCTTCAAAAATTATATCACTTTTGACGTTTCATGTTTCTTTTTTCCTATGTACCGGGATTTTGGCGTCACGCGTCTAGTTTATCTATACGTTTCATTTTTTACCGGTTTTATTTTCATTTCTGATTAATTTTTGTTTATTTTAACTTAGTGTAAGTTAAATTTTGAATATTGGTACCTAATATATTTTATATTCAATAAGGGTAAAATGAAAAGAGTACAAAAGAAACCATATCTGCTTAATTGAATCTGAAAATCTGATTCATAAAATATTTTGAAATTCTGTTTTCAAACCGATTGCTTAGGGCTTAGAGTTTTTATCGTGGTAGCCCCTCATTAAAGTTGTATCAAGGATGCAACATAAATGCATCGATCTAGCACCAATTGACCAGAAAAGGAGCTAATTCTAATTTTATTTAAAAAACGCAGTACTCATGTACAACACAGAAATTCTCGATATCGTAATGTTAATATTAAAAGTAAAGGGACCCAATAATAATACAAGTTGACCTAGAGGGAAAGTTATTTTCACTTAGTTAATATTATGTACTATCATAATAATTTACGATACTACATACTACAAACTATGAAATAATGGTACAATTAGGATAATAATTATACTTCGAAATTCGACCCTCGTTACGTCGTGTTATAATATCACTTTTGTATTATGACAGATGCGCTACTTTTTCTTGTATGAAAAAGTTATGAGTAAAATATTTAGATGGTCCTATCTTTTCTTTTTAAATCATTGCCTCGACTACAACGAAAAATTCCTTAGCTTTAACAAACGTCATGATTTAATCCGTTTCCCCCATAAAAATGTCAATAAACAGAAAAGTAGAAAAATCACACAGAAAACTATCTTAGATTATTTTTGCTATGTAAACAATTATGCGAGGCACCGGAACGAAAATGTAAATGCTAATATCGAAGTAACAGCTGAAGGGTCAAAACGTGACAATTTTTTTCGTCTGTAAAAACCAAATCCTTACAATTTTTCACCAAAACATAGCTGGACTTCTTAATAAAACTGATTTGTTGCAGATATACATAACTGATTTTCCTCGTGAAATAGGATGTGAATTAGATGCTATATGCCTTAGTGAAACATTTCTGAAAGCAGGTGAAGAAGTGTGTGTGCATTTGAATGGCTACACTATTGCAAATAGTTATTCAAGGCTTGACGTAAAACGAGGTGGTGTATGCATACTTTGTAAAAATAATTTTAACTTTGTAGATCTTACAATAATTAATAAATATCAAGCAGAAAACACTTTTGAGGTATGTGGTATTATTTTGCCAGACCATCGCTGTTGTGTTACCTGCATCTATAGAATACCTAAGTCCAATGTAACAGACTTTTTAAATAAATTTCAAGACATGCTTTATAATATTTGTGACAGATATAATGACTTTAAAATAATTATGGCCGGAGATTTTAATATAGACACACTTAAGTGCACACAAGCTTCTGAATTCTACAAAGACATTTTACTAAACAATAACCTCACTCATCACATACAAAAGCCTACCAGACAGAAAACTTGTATAGATCATATTATAAGCAATGACCGAGAAGCCGTAGGTAAAATATATGAATTGGGGTTATCTGACCATAACACGGGTCAAACGCTTAGTATAAAACTTCCTTATAAATATAAAACTTACATAAATACATATTGGATACTTAGAAGAGACTATAGCACTGACAATAGGAGAAAATTTAAAGAAATAATGAAGCAACTGACATTTAATGACATATATGACGAATCAAACTTTGACCTAGCTTTTAGTAATTTTCATGAGGCCCTAAATGGATAACAGCAGGACTTAGAAAGTTTTGTAAAACAAAAAGGAAGTTGAGGTACATTTACTATACATCAAGACCTAATGAAAAAATATCAAACAAGTCAAAATATTACCTTTATACTAACATTCTAAAAAAAGTTATAAGTAAATCCCAAAAAATTAGCAATTACAAGTATATCTCAAATAGTAAAAACAAATGCAAGGCAGCATGGAACATTATCCAAAACAAAACTGTAGCTAATAATATCCCAAAAAGTATTAAAGAATTAAAAATAAATAATAAAGTTACTAGTGACAAAATATTAATGGCCGAGAATTTAAACAAATATTTTATTCATTCACCGAATAAAATGAAGCAAATTGATAAAACATTAACCAAACATAATATGAAAAGTATTTTTTTGCGTCCTTCAAATAAATATGAGATAAAAAAGTAATACTTTCGTTGAAAAACATACTATCAGTTGGTTATGACAACATAGCAACTGGAATCTTTAAGATGTGTCCTGAAGAATTATCGCCAATTCTGTCACATTTGGTTAACATATCGTTTATAGAAGGATCCTTTCCAACAGCTCTCAAGTTTTTAATAGTAAAACCGTTACATAAAAAGGATGATAAATGCGACATAAATAATTATCGACCAATTACTTTAGTACCTATACTGTCTAAAATCTTTGAAAAAACTATGTATTCTAGAATATACGATTATCTAACAAAATTTGACATTCTAAAAGTAGAGCAAAATGGATTTCAAAGAAATAAATCGACCACATTAGCAGCCTATTCATTGGTTACCGAAATAATTAATTGTGTAGACAAAGATCACCTAGTATCTGCAGTATTTTTTGATATGAGTAAAGCTTTCGATGTAGTGTGTCATGATATCTTAATTGATAAGCTGTACTGCTATGGCATTCGGGGCCCAGCATTACAGTGGATAAAATCTTATCTAAGCGGTAGAGAACAGTGTGTTGAAATAAATGATATAGACGTTAATAATGTAATGATATCGTACAGATCCAAATATAAACACAACCGTAGTGGAGTCCCACAAGGGAGTGTCCTGGGGCCTCTTCTTTTCTTTTTATCAAATCTTAAATTTTTTAAAAAACTTTCTTTTTAAAAAATCTTCCTTTTTATCAATTGCAAGTCTGTACTTTTTTGCTGACGACATTTCAATCATAATAAGTACTGACACTAAATCCAATTACAATGATAAAATAATGACAGCTGTTATAAGTGTCACAGATTGGCTATACAAGAATAGACTCAAAGTAAATTTAGGCAAAACAAAAATAATACAATTTAACCTAAGGAAATATAAAGAAACTATTGACATTAATATAAATGGACAAAAATTGAGGAGGTTCAAAATACAAAATTCTTGGGGATACATATTGATGATGGTTGTACTTGGCAAAGACATATTATAGAAGTATGTACAAAAATCAATAAGTTCATTTACCCATTACGAAGATTGTCAAGGACCTCATCTCAAAAAATTGCTTTACTCGCCTATCATGGCTATATAGATTCCGTTTTGAGATATGGCGTAATACTCTGGGGAAATGGATCTACAGTGAACAAAGTTTTTATTGCTCAAAAAAGTGTGTAAGGGCAATCTGCAGGGTTGGTCCATTATATTCTTGTAGAGAACTTTTTCCAACCCTAAAAATTCTAACACTTCCTAGCATTTATATTTTCGAGTTGGGTGTCTTGGTCAAAAAATATAAACAGTTTTTTACATAAAATAGTGATGTTGTTAGTTTTAATACAAGGTATAAGGATAAACTAGTTCTTCCATTTAGAAAGAAGGCAACCTCTCATAAGAGCTGTTACTCGATGGCAATAAAGGTGTTTAACAAACTGCCTAGCGACATAAAGTCATTGCCTCTTAGTAAGTTTAAAGGCAAACTTTTTATGTGGTTGGTGGACAGGGCTTTCTATAATAATTAAGGAGTTTTTTAATTACAAATAAATTCACTTGACCATGAATATAATGTTTGTAATGTATTTTGATTTTAAATATGACTACTATAATAATAAAAATAATTGTACTGTTTAAATAATAACTAATTTTAATTCAATTTAATTCAATTCAATATGTTTGTAATGAATTATGATTTTAAATATGAATACTATATATAATAATATTAATTGTACTGTTTAAATAATAACTAATTTAAATTTAATTGATCATATACTTAAATATTTGCACGTCCTAACAGGACAAAACATGTTGATCTTTTATTTGATATAACAACTTATTTACCGTGTTTTATGCAAATAAATGATTCTTGATTCTTGATTCTTGACAGTTCGTAGCGATCTAAGGAGTTTACAAGTTAGTTTAAGTGAGAAAAAAGTGTTTTGTGAGCTTAAGATTGGTGAATCTTGTACAGTTCAGTTCCTAGAACAATTAAAAATTTTATCTAAATATGTTTAAAAGTCGTAAAGTTTATTGTATAACCTAAAATTACGTTATCGTCCCTTCTCATTCGAGGCCACGCTGGTCATTAGTCTATAGGTTTCTCTGTCTACGTATGGTAATAACTTTTTCATAGGCTGTGGTCTGTGCACCGAAAGTTAAAACTTAAGGTACCCACTGACGATACGTCCATTTAGTAGACGTCCATATGGACGCATTACAAATAAAATTTTATCCAGATACGGTACCATTGACGATACTTCCGTTTGAAAGCATGGCATCACTTCGAACTTGGCAGTCGTACGGAACCGAAATAAATAATAATATGGATAATAATATTTTAGTGATGGCTGCAGCAGCGTGTATTTCATTAAAAAGGCAAAAAACCTAAACGGGGCAATCCATCGTAGTCTTCAAAGATGATAACGCATCTATATTTTGATTCTTAATTATGCACGACGCAAGCGACGAGATACCTGCTTAGTGTAACCAGCACTGGTTGAGCAACTCAGGGGCGGTGGGCGGAGCCACGGGGGTCGCGACCAGCGAGGTTCGACAACTAGCGAGGGTGCATACAACAACACAGAAAAACAGCCGTAGTCTTGGTTATTGTATTTAATTTGTTAAATATGTATAATTTATATTAATATAAGATTTAGAATAAGATAATAAAGAAAGAATGATGTTGTAACTATGCAAATAACTCTCCCAATAAAGGCATCGAATAAATAACGAGAGTTAGCATAGATTTAAAGTATAAATTGTACTCTTATAATTAATTTACCTTTGTTGCATATCACCTTTATTGTATACATATTACCATTCATATAAATTACCTTTCTTAAGATAATTATAACTTTATCAGGGCATGTTATTGTGATGCAGCCGCGGAATTAATGAAGCTACGCGTAGGGCGTCACGACGTTTTATATTTATAGTGCTGAGGTGCGGGGCAGGGTTCTCAGCTTAAAAATTGTAAATTACAAGGTTTAAAACCTTTTAGAGTGTAAGATAATTATTGTGTACATAATAGTATAAGAATTAGATATAAAAATATTATATAATTAAATATAATTGTTAATAAATAAAAATTTTAAAGAAATAAAGAAAGGCGCGGGGGTGAGGCAAGGGTCCGCTGGCCAGCCGTGGCCGAATCATATAAAAGACGGACCGGCCGGTAGGGTCCGTCGTCGCTCTCCAGCCACTGAAAAGGCACTACAAGAAGAATAAAAGTACAAGTTCCTCCTCACCGCCGCTTGCCTCCTATATAAGAACAACGCGTTTTATTCATTTATCGAACGGCGTTACGGCGATCCGTAACATTAATGGTCCTTCGAAGAGCCGAATTAAGAAGCAAACCGCAAGAACGAAAAAATATTATTTTGAAGAAAAATGGTGATTACGCGTAGTAACAGCGGAGAATCATCGAAGCGTCGTAAGGAGGAACAGACGACCCAGGGGGCCACGGAAGAGACCTCCGGGGGCGAATCAGCCACAAGTGGCTCATCAAACACCACTAGCGAAACCACAACGGGCAGCGATACAACTGCTACCTCTGCGACCGATAAAACAACTGCAACGGAAGAAACCCAGCAAGAAAGTGATCAAAGATCACAGCGTACATTAAAGCCGGGCGAGACTAGGTCACGCCGCTCCGTAGTCTCACGCAAGAGACTCCTCGCGGAGTTAGAGGCGAAAGAGCGGCTAGCCGAACTCAAGCTCGAGCAGGCCCGATTGCAAGCAAGAACGGAACTACAAGAAATACACGTGCAGCGACTACAAGCAGAAGCCGGATCAACCGAGGACGAAGAGGAAGAAATAGAGGACGACTTAGCATCAGTACGCATTAGTACATGGTTACAAACCCACATCACAACCCACGCCGCAACCCGCGTCACAACTCGCGCCGCAACCTGCACCACAACCCACGTCGCACTCCCCATCACAACCCGCTCCGCACTCTGCAACACAACCCGCGCCGCAACCCACGTCGTACAACACCTCGCAACCAGCACCGCACATCGCACCACCCGTACTTACAATATAAATACAATATGCACCGCAATACGTTCCACAACATACCGCGCCGCAGAAAGAAGACTATGGACAGGCGCAGCAACAAATCGACGTTGCTACCTTAGCCGCTGCTCTATCACAAGCAGTACGAAGCACAAGGGAGCCGCCGAAATATTTGCAAGAGCTGCCCACATTCAATGGTAGCAGCAAAGAATGGCTCAGCTTCAAAACAACGTACGAAGAATCTTCAAAGTACTTCACGATGAACGAAAACATAGCAAGAATACGCCGAAGCTTAAAAGGGATAGCAAAAGAGGCCGCAAGCTGCCTACTTATAAGCCAATCAGACCCCAAAATAATAATAGAAGCTTTGGAAAGGAGATTCGGACGGCCAGAAGCATTAATTCACTTAGAAATAGAGAAGCTGAAGCTGCTGAACAAAGTTACGGACAATCCCAGGGAGTTATGCATATTCGCCAATCGCATAGCAAACGTAGTGGGCACCGTGGAAGCACTCAAGAAAGCACACTATCTACATAGTCCGGAGATGACGCGAGTTATCACAGACAAACTCACGCCCATATTGAAAAGCAAATGGTACGACTATGCAGCCAGGAAAAAAGAAGATATCCCAGAGCTTAAGAAAATATCAATCTTCCTAAACGAAGAAGCGGATAAATGCAGCGCGTATGCCTTGCCGGAATTCATCACGGAGGACAACGAACCGAGAGAGCGAAGGCCGAGAAAAATAGAACGCGCCTTCACCACAAGCAAGAAACAATATGAAGAACGCTGCCCTCAATGCAAACAAGAACACAAACTGCCCGATTGCAAGTCATACGCCGCTCTGTCCACAAATGACAGATGGGAAGTGGCGAAGAAGTATAATATCTGCTATCGCTGTCTGCGAGGCAAACATCGCCGATTGCTGTGTAAAGCTCCACCGTGCGGAAAAAGGCGGATGCATGATGAAACACCATAAATTGCTGCATCACGACAAAAAAGCAGAAACCGAAAAAGAACCCGCTATGGAAACTGCAACATCGGCAAGGGAGGTCATCACAACGACTCAACCATACAAACACCGCCGCGCCTACTTAAAGATTGCGCCCGTAACAATAAAGGGACCGCTAAGCTGCGTCGAAACATATGCATTATTGGATGAAGGAAGCACGGTCACCTTAGTCGACGCCTCGATAGCTGACGTCATCGGCGCCGACGGCCCAGCCCACACAATGTGGATACAAGGGGTTGGCTCGGAGGTGAAGCATGAGAAGAGCAAGATCGTCAGCCTTAAAATAAGAGGAAAGCACGCGCAAGAGGAACACAACATAGAAGCAGCGCGTACTGTAGAGCGTTTGGACTTCGCGCCAGAATCCGTGAATGAAAATCACTTGAAGAATTGTCAACATCTGCTAGATATCAAAGAGGATATCACCTACGAACGCGCCTCACCGAAAATACTAATCGGGCAAGATAACTGGCACCTCATAGTGTCTAGAAAACTGCGCGTCGGTCGTCGAGATCAACCAGTCGCCTCATACACCAACCTGGGCTGGGTTCTACATGGCTGTCATAGCTCATTGACATCGACGGTCACCTTCTGCGGCAGACTACATCAAAGGGAAGAAGCACAGCCAATAGAAGAAGAAATAAAAAATTATTTCAAATTAGAATCACTGTGTATCGAGCCAAGAAGACCTAAAGAAGATCCCGAGCAGCGAGCTATGCAAATATTGAGGGAGACCAGCAGAAGGTCGGCGGATGGCAGATTCGAGACAGGGTTGCTGTGGAAAGAAAAGGATCTCCAAATACCAAATAATTACAAAGACGCGGAAAGGCGTCTGCACACTTTAGAGAAGAGGCTCGACCGAGACAGCAATCTCAAGCTACAATACGAAGAGCGCATACAGAACCTCTTCAACTCGGGTTACGCAGAACGCGCACCCATGCCACCGCCACAAGGAAAGACATGGTATCTGCCACACTTCCCAGTCATCAACCCTGCGAAACCTAACAAGCCGCCGAGATTGGTACACGACGCCGCCGCAAAGACAGCAGGAATATGTCTCAACGATATGCTTCACTCGGGGCCGGACTTATTACAATCATTGCCCGGAGTAATCATGAGGTTCCGACAGTATCCGTATGCAGTGAGCGCCGACATAAAAGAAATGTTTATGCAGATCAAAGTGCGCAAAGAAGATAGAGACGTTTTACGTTTCTTGTGGAGAGGCAAGCGGCGGGAGGGCCAACCGGAGGAATATAGGATGACATCGATCATCTTTGGAGCGACATCATCACCATGCACAGCATTATACGTCAAAAATAAAAATGCTGAAGAACATTCAGAGGCATACCCCGAAGCTGCGGTCGCCATAAAGAGAAATCACTATATGGACGACTACTTGCAGAGCTTCCATTCTATCACGGAAGCTCAACAAACTGTAAAAGCAGTCGATCACGTCCACAAACAAGCGGGATTCGTACTCAGCGGGTGGACATCGAACGAAGAAAAAACAATAGAAGAGATAACGACAGAGCATAAACAAAACGACGCGACCGTGCGCCTGGGCGGAAAAGAAACTGAGAAGACGCTCGGCCTGCTCTGGCATGTACAAAGCGATCATATTGGATTTAATACAAACAATATGAAGATGCCGATCGACGTAAAAGAGAAACAACGCTTGCCAACTAAACGTGAAGCGCTGAGCATAATAATGGCATTATTTGACCCGCTGGGGTTAATATCACCAGTGACTACCCCAGCGAAGAGAATATTCCAAGACACATGGCGTTACAAGGCGGAATGGGACGACCCTCTGCCAATAGAGTTAAAAGAAAAATGGGAAGACTGGATTACTTCACTTCACGCCCTAGAACAACTGAGAATACCGCGATGCTACGATTACAACCCAGTGTCAACGCGGCAACTACACACATTCGTCGACGCAAGCGAGGAGGCCTACGCAGCCGCCGTGTATTGGAGAACGGAGCGAGCGGACGGCAGCGTCAACGTATCATTGGCCGCTGCCAAGAGCCGCGTGACACCACTGAAACCAGTCTCCATACCACGGCTCGAGTTACAAGCAGCACTACTGGGAGCTCGTCTTGCGCAGACCGTGATTAGTGAGCACGATGACGATATAGCGGGCAAGACATACTGGTGCGATTCTCGCACTGCACTAGTGTGGATAAGGTCGGAGCCCCGCGCGTACAAAGCTTTCGTCGCTCATCGCCTGGCGGAGATAGAAGATACGACCAAAAAGAACGAATGGCGTTGGCTACCGTCCAAAGAAAACGTGGCAGTGAATTCTGTGTTATTACGACCCGAACCACGCCAGAAAGATTCGACGAGTCGCACCGGTGGTTCCGAGGGCCCCCGTTTCTACAACGTCCACCGGCCGAATGGCCGCAGGAAGAAAAAACGACACAATACGACACCGGAGAAGAACGAGAAATATGTAACATCACAGTTAAAAATGAAGACTCGCCAGCAACACATCTGCCACAAATAGAAAGATTTTCAAAATGGATTCGCCTCATAAGGACGACAGCGAGAGTCCTCATATTCATCGACATGTGCAGACCAAACAAGCACGTGGTGAAGGCTGGGCGCAAACGCAACAAAGCAAGACAAGATAGCGACCCCGGCTGGCAAAGAACAAACCAACGCAACAACCCCACCAAGGAGAAAAGGGCAACACCTACTGTCTCATCGCTTGTAGGAATACCAGCCGCTTATCATATAAGAGCCGAACAACTGTGGGTGCAAGCCAGTCAGCGGGAAAGCTTCGCGAAGGAGCTCAAGAGGATCGCCAACAGAAGTGTTCCAGGAGGTGATGACAAACTAGGTCACCTGAGCACATATATCGACGAAGAGGGGACCCTACGCCTCAGAGGTCGAATAAAAGCAGCATCAGAGGTAGAGGAGGACACGTATGACCCTCCCATACTAGACGGGAAGCACGCATACACTCGTCTGTACATAGCACACGTACACGAGAGATTACATCACGGAGGCGTGGAAACAGTCGTGAACGAATTAAGACAGAGATTGTACATAAGAAAAATACGTCCAGTAGTAAAAACTGTCATCAAAGGCTGCCTACCGTGCCGTCTAAGAAAAGCCAAGCCTGCATCACCATCTACAGGAAACTTGCCGTCCGCGCGTCTCGCTCATCACGCACGCCCGTTCACATACACCGGACTGGACTACTTCGGGCCAATAGAAGTCACAGTGGGACGACATCGTGAAAAACGCTATGGCGCGTTATTTACCTGCATGACGTCACGAGCAATACATATAGAGGTGGCCCATTCGTTAAGCGCCGACTCAGCTGTGTCAGCGCTTAGGCGTTTCATGAGCAGAAGAGGATGCCCAAAAGAAATCTGGAGTGACAACGCTACGTGTTTTAAGGCAGCCGACAAGGAGCTGGCCGAAGCAGCACTCGCAGCCCTCGAGAACGAAACCACATGTCGACAAATTGTGTGGAAGTACATACCACCATCAGCACCATTCATGGGCGGCGCCTGGGAGCGAATGGTTCGCTCAATGAAAGAAGCCCTACGCGTCACCCTCAACGAACGCTATCCCAGTGACGAGACACTGGTGAGCCTGCTCGCCGAGGTCGAAAACACGGTCAATTCAAGACCTCTTAGACACGTCTCAGTTGACCCAGGAGACCCGGAAGCCATCACGCCGAATCACATCCTCATCGGTCCCAACTCACATGTACCTGCAGCAGGACACTTCAGCAAGAGCGACGTGACGGCCCGCCAGCAGTGGAAACGAGCTCAAGCCCTAGCAGACATATTTTGGCGAAGATGGGTGAAGGAATACTTGCCCCTACTCCAACACCGGCGGGAGCCCAGCAGCATAGGCGCATCACCAAAGATTGGAGACCTGGTCATCATTTGTGACTCCAATCTACCGCGCAACATCTGGCCCAGGGGAAAAATAAGCAACGTGTATCCCGGCGTCGACGGAGAGGTACGAGTAGTGGACGTAACCACTAGCAGTGGGCATGTACTACGCAGACCAACAAAGAAGATCGTCGTGCTACCAGAGGGATCGCAGCGTGGCGACGGCGGGAGAATATGCACGACGCAAGCGACGAGATACCTGCTTAGTGTAACCAGCACTGGTTGAGCAACTCAGGGGCGGTGGGCGGAGCCACGGGGGTCGCGACCAGCGAGGTTCGACAACTAGCGAGGGTGCATACAACAACACAGAAAAACAGCCGTAGTCTTGGTTATTGTATTTAATTTGTTAAATATGTATAATTTATATTAATATAAGATTTAGAATAAGATAATAAAGAAAGAATGATGTTGTAACTATGCAAATAACTCTCCCAATAAAGGCATCGAATAAATAACGAGAGTTAGCATAGATTTAAAGTATAAATTGTACTCTTATAATTAATTTACCTTTGTTGCATATCACCTTTATTGTATACATATTACCATACATATAAATTACCTTTCTTAAGATAATTATAACTTTATCAGGGCATGTTATTGTGATGCAGCCGCGGAATTAATGAAGCTACGCGTAGGGCGTCACGACGTTTTATATTTATAGTGCTGAGGTGCGGGGCAGGGTTCTCAGCTTAAAAATTGTAAATTACAAGGTTTAAAACCTTTTAGAGTGTAAGATAATTATTGTGTACATAATAGTATAAGAATTAGATATAAAAATATTATATAATTAAATATAATTGTTAATAAATAAAAATTTTAAAGAAATAAAGAAAGGCGCGGGGGTGAGGCAAGGGTCCGCTGGCCAGCCGTGGCCGATTCATATAAAAGACGGACCGGCCGGTAGGGTCCGTCGTCGCTCTCCAGCCACTGAAAAGGCACTACAAGAAGAATAAAAGTACAAGTTCCTCCTCACCGCCGCTTGCCTCCTATATAAGAACAACGCGTTTTATTCATTTTTTCGAACGGCGTTACGGCGATCCGTAACATTAATTGAGGATACATGTAGATGTCTATGGACCACAGCACCCACCACCAGATGGACCATGTGCTAGTTCGTCACTCTCATTCTAGATATGCTGACTGAGGTAGAAATGAAAGAAATAAACATATATAATATTATTCATTGTAAATATACGTGGTAGGGCATCGTTGCATCTATATTATGACTGTAGCACAAACGGGTCGGCTCGAATGAGGAAGGATCACGCTCTCACAAAACAGCATAAAATAGCAGCTTAATGCTGCATGTGGACTGTGTACTCGTTTGTCACCCATATCACAGCCCATAGTTTACATAATAAAATATATATTTAATACAATACACAGTTTATGTTTGACAAAGAGGGCACATGTACCACCATCAACACCAAAACATAAACTGGCACAATAACTTCCAAAAAATGGACGCCGGTTCGGCCATTCACTGACAATTCGGGCCCCTTCCAATTGGCGTGGCGCACGTTTTCGGCATTGACGGACGGCCGTGGATGACGTCCATTTGGACTGGACTGGGAAATCCAGATTTGGATGAAGTCCATCCAAGTGGACTATGTTTTTACCATTCACGGAACGATTTTGGACGATTACCACTCCATTTGGATTAATGGACGTATCGTCGGTGGGTACCATTATAAATACAATAATTATTTATAGTGGCAACACATGAAATGATTAAAATTTAAATTTGGCCTAAAGGTCTAGATACCAGGCCATAAACTCCAAAAAAAAAACAATTTAAATCAAACTTTTTTGGAACGGTCAAAGTTGAGTTGTTCGAATTAATTACACCACAGCAGCACATTATTGCAATAAAATACAATTTTTCTTTTTAGAATCAATTAATATTAAAACAATTAAAATCTGCTGCCTATCGGCTGTTTTAGAATTGTAAAGGTACGTAATGGTAAATAATATATTAAAAAACGTATGTAACTGTTTACCATTCGCAATTTGCATTTCTTTACCCGATTACTTTACTTCTACCGTAGTTAAAGAACTATTCGAAATGTATGTTTCAGATGCATTCTGTATATTCATTTAACCGAAGCGACAGTGAAATCCTTCAAGAATTGTTGAAAGTTTTCAGTTCGGGTCGAGGTACGGCACGGGAGCAATGGAGTATGCAAGCTGACATTTCAGTTGAACCTGTTGGTTGGGATGCACTATGGAAATTATCAAAAGAATATTGCAAAACGTTTGGTACGAATTCTTGATTATCTATCACAGTCGAAGCTTGTTTCGCCTACATGATATTATTACCCTTTGTTGTCTTTTTTGACGTTTGTGATTACTTTCTTTCATCAATTAAATGCAATTACCATAATACTATCAGAATAATTATAGGATGTAGGATATAAGATGTGAGGCATCTAACCTTCGGCTTACAAGGTGCAGTTTAGTTACAGTACTACAAGGTGGGGTGTGACACACACTGTTAAAGTTCCTTGTGTCATTATCCTGTACATTTTTGTTAAATTTATATTTATTATAATTGTTTTGCATGCTTTAACCTATCACTCACTGCCCGCCCCCCATAACAAAAAACAGCTTTGTACCGAGGCGTCCGTCGTCACCTCAGCTGGCAGCACTTGTTTTAAATATTTATGTTTCTCACGACCTTTCATTTGTGTTTAAAGAGGTTTTAGTTACAGTTATTTAAAGCCGATAAGATTTTCGATAAGTAGAAACAGTAACCATAACATATAAATGTTTATTTTATTTTGTACAGCTCTTTGTTTCTAACGGATCTTGATAAAGTGTACTTACTGACGATAAATTTTATTTTATGAATGAAATATCATAAGTTTTTATTTTATTTTTATGTCCTTACAATCAATACCACATATTCTTCCTAAATGAACTGAAATTATGCATGTAATAATTATAATAATTCTACTTTTTCACTTGCAAACATTTGCTAAAAATTCGACAATAGACAGTTTGCGCGCGCTTACTAAACTCATTTTCAAAATCTTTTTGTGTATATATTTTATATCGTCTTCCTTTATTTTTCTTATACAATCATATAGATATAACATTTAGCAATTACTAGTAAAAGTATTTACTATGGTATTCCAATAAGAAATATACTATTATTATCTTATTAGAATCTTATTAGAAATCTTGACCGTTACGAATTGTTCGCGTAGAGGTTTTTTATTTCTACTTTTTTATCAATTAAAACATAAAAAGTTACTGTTGTTGTAACTTAAATCATTCAAAAGCATTACGTAGTAAAGATAAGTAACATTACTTACAGTTTTTTTGAAAGAAAATCCAACTAAAATCACAATCACAAAACTTCAACGATTACGCAACCAACCGCACCGGCACGCAAAAGCGAATGGCTGTTATATTTGATGATGTCTATGTAACCGAGTGAATATAATGCTACAGAATATTCTTTAGTTCGTTCAGAATCGAATGAAATAGTGTTCAATCGAAAATATACTGTATTTTTATATCAATTAATGACGAAAATAGCAGCACGTAATGCGGACATGTATACATGTCCTCTGTACTTAGCGGTCACAAAACTTGGACCTGTCAACATGTCCACGGTATCTTAGGGGTTAAGTGCAAAGCGCGTTATGTATGTTTTACTAGTGCCAAAAATCAAGAATCCAATGTTTTGTTGCATGAACTCGTATGTAACAATCATATTGACCATATAAATGATATAAAAAAACATCATTACAAAGATAAATGATAGTTCAACCTATTATAATTTTTTTGAAATCGATTTATTGCTATTTTTACGTAAAAAAAGTGGTTTTAATGGCTTATGTTGTCAATTTATCAAGTCTACATAGTGGGGTAAACATGATAGCTTTTGAAAATACCAATTGTTCAACTTGATCTATTTTTTAATCTCTTCATCTATGATGTGGGAAGCCATGGAATGTAAATGGCTGTTTATTTTTGTTTTGTTTAGTTATAATAAATTTTTTGTGGCTGAGAAATATCGAAATTTTCATTGTTTGATCTGCCTTGTAGGTATTATTAATATTATTTATATTTATTTTACTATGTATAGATCCGCATTGACTCAGTGTGGGCTTGGTCGCCATTGTGAGTGGGTTACTGTATACTGTATGTTTTTCATGCTGAAAAATAGAATGAAACAAACAATAACAGCAGCTTGTGATGAAAAATATTGATACCTGTAGAAACACAATATATTCTAAAAACCAAATTTGTTACATACTTGACCAAGGTAAGATATTATTATTATTTTTATAATCACGGTTTTTCATTACAATATATTGTTTCTAAAAGGGTGTAGTATTTATTTATAAATATACATCTTGGACTTTATGGAGTGACCTGAGTGAATGCTAAATTAAAATATTGGTTAGATATAACTACATGGAAAACTTGTTGAAAATGAAATGAAGTTGATGAGAAAAAGAAATTATTAATGAGTCAGGTAAAAAAATACTAGTTTTTACAATAATGCCCTCTTATTCTTTAAAAAACGCTACCCCCACACTAGGATTTTCTCCTGTATTGTGGAGGCAGTTTACATACATAAATTGCACAAGGACAAACAGACCTGGAACAATTAAGCTATTGCACCACAGAGCTGTCAATGCCATTGTGCCTGAGTACAAATACCTATAAATTAAAGTTGATTTCTGATTATTTTAAAATAATTCTGTTAAGTTTTTTCAATTAAAAATAATAAAAAAAATTTGAATCTTAATAATAATAACATAGTAAAATTAACAGTAATATTTTCTATTATTGATTGAGATTTTTTTCGACATTTTTTCACGATGACATGAGTTGTGCACTTCTGGATTTTCCAAACTTTTTTTATTGACGTTTGTCATATTATCGGAAAAATAGAAGTAAAAGTAACAAGGTTGTTTGTGAAAACTTGTGTGTATTTAAAATACTTTAAAAATATTTTCGTATAACATGAGTGCTTAAGGCATGCATATTTGGATTTACCAAAAGTTTTTTAAATGTATGATTAGTAGTTATAAATAAAAAAAAATTGTACTAGCTAAATTATGTATTTAAAATAATATTTACAAAATCTATCAACTTCTGATACCTTAAATTAATCTGAGATCAATATCTTCTTAATTACTTTAATATTTTTAACAAAATCGGTCTTAATATTTATTTATTTGTTTAATATGAACAGCGAAATCACAGACTATTAAAGAAAAAACATTGTAAAATAACTTATGGCCTGCATTCTTCATAATGATTAAGACACAATGATATTGAAAATTTTTTGCTAACATATTATGGTTTTCTATCTTTTTTTCTGGGGCATTTGGAACATCTTTGAATAGCGTTAACTTTTTTTACAGGTGGAGTAGACGAAAGTTCACCTAAGCATTCTTTTTTATTTTTATAAGGTGAGGTGTGACACACCTAAAATATGTGCAGCATCCGTTAGATAGCAAGCATCACTATATCAAATGACAGCTAATGCCCCCAATGTCCCCAATTCAGCTATTATAAGAGGCAAACCCGGTGTGTCAAAGCCAAAGTTTTGATCACCTGGGGTTTATCAAATACCACCTTGTATACTGAAGGTTAATCTAAGTCCTCAAGAGTTCTTTTTATTTATTTTTAAAAGAGGGTTTCAATCATGATTTCTTAAATTTATGCGAAGACTACACATATACAGATAAAACCATTTACACAGATTTTATCACATTTAATTAACTTAGTTTAGCTTATGACATGCTGTTTTCCGCAACTTCACGTCTAAGCGCGTATTTTGCGTTTGGGCAGGAATAATGTGATTATTCGAGCCATGAAATCTCCCTGAAGAAATTCAACAGTCCTTTGATGTTGCAAGCAACTTTGGGGAGCGATTCCGTCGTGCCGAGATGTTTAGCCATGTATGAAGCGACCTCCGGACATGTCAGCAACACGTGAGCCGCCGTTTCTTCCTCCCCTGCACAGGGAGCTATCTGTAACACCCATGGTAAATAAATGTTTGTTTAAGGAGCTATGTCCTGTGTTAGCATTTGTTACTATCCTGATCTGTGACTTGTTCAGTTTCATAAGAACCTTGGTTAGACAACTGTTTATTTCAGGCAGTTCCTCCCTAGCTTGTCTACAGTCTACTAGATTTTTCCAAAGCTTTGCGTGTATATAATAGCTGAATTGGTAGATTATTGAAGTTTCTACGTACTAGTGAACAAGTGTAACCAAAGGGGATTGGTATTATTGGTTCAGGCCCTATAGTTGCTAGAGCCAGATCCCTTCTGGCCAGTTCATCTGTTGCATTGTTGCCTCTGGATCCACTGTGTCCCTTAATCCATTGCAGCTTCTCATTGTTGTGCTTAATCATTGATATGACATACCTTATTTAATTGTTGATGGCATTCATATATTGGTCCCTAGTTTACCATATTGCAACTCAGAGCTTGTAGTACTACCATACTGTCGGTCAGTATTCTGATGGAGAAATCTTTTACCTTCCTTGCATCTACTGCTATAGCCTCTTGTATGATACTCATACGTTCTGCCTGAAAGACTGTGTTATGGGTACCCAGCGGTGTACAAATATGGATATTAAGGTTTTCAGAGAAAGTTCAATAAATATTTATAATTATATTCAATGTATAATACAAAACCATACACAAGATAATCCAAAGAAAAGTAGTTGAAGCGGAAGAAAAATGGATGGTTGACCAATGTATTGCGATAGAATAGTTTGAGGACAGTATTCTTTTAATGTGCATAAGAAAATCGGAGAAATAATCGATACTGTTAAAATACGAAACATGAACTGCAACATATTACTGGATGATCAGGGAAATCCTGCCAAAACAATTGAAGATAAACTTAATATTTGGCAGAAATACATAATACTATTCCATGACGTTAGACCTGCTCTGGAACCAAGTTCATGTGGAAGTGAATTGACTGGACCACCTATTAATAAAAGCGAAATTTCTTATGTAGGCAGATATGAATTACCCGTGGAACTGTTTAAAGTACTTGAAAATGTTAACTTAGGAATAATAGTAAAGTTATTCAACACTATATATGATTCGGACGTCATATCATTGGATTGGCTCAAATCCACCTTTGTCACCTTGCCCAAAGTTGCTTCTGCAAAGAAATGCAAAGAATAAAGAAAGATCTCCTAATGAGTCATATCCTAAAATTTTTCCTTAAAGTAATTCATAAAAGAATTTATAGCATCCTCATTTCAATAACACAGTTTACATTCATCAATGGCCTGGGAACATGGGATGCACTTTTCGGTTATCAAGTTTTAATACAGAGATGCTGGGACATAAATCAAGATGTGTTTGTATGCATTATCGATTATGAAAAAGCATTTGATAGAGTACAGCATACAAGAATGATTGACATATTACAATCCATCGGACTCAACTCTAAGGACGTTCATTAAACACCTATATTGGAACCAATCTGCGAATGTACGTATAGAGGGCTAACTAACAGATGACTCCGAAATCTTACGTAGAGTACGGCAGGGATGTATTCTCTCGCCAATTCTTTTCAACATTTACTCAGAGATGATTTTCCGTGGAGCATTGGATCAGGTGGATGTAGGTATCACAGTGGATGGTGAGATTATTAACAATATCCGTTATGCCGATGACACTGTACTTATTCCATCTACAATGGAAGAACTTCAGATCCTTATAGATAACCAAATATATGACAGTTTGTAAAACACCACCTGCTAACCCTTCTCTACTATGTAATGGACAGCCTCCACAAAAAGTTGGCAATAAAAATATTTGGGATGCTGGGTTGATGATACGGGAAACCATAGTCTTGAAATAAGGTGTCGCATAGAACAAGCCCATAATGCTTTCTTTAAGCTAAAGTCACTTATGTGCAATAAAAAGCTGAACATCCAGATATGAGTACGATTAGCACGATGTTATGTTTTCTCCATTCTTTTGTATGGTGTTGAAGCATGGACCCTCACAGAATCGAGCTATAAGAAGATTGAAGCCTTCGAAATGTGGGTATACAGGAGAATGTTAAGGATATCCTAGAGAGACAAAATAAAGAATGTAACCGTGCTAAGTCGCATAAAGAAAAAACACGAAGTTGTATATTTAGTAAAGAAAAGAAAGCTTGATTATCTCGGCCACATAATGAGAACCGAAAATACGATCTACTACAACTCATCATACATAGGGCAAGATCCAAGGAAAACGAAGTGTGGGTTGAAGAAGAACATCTTGGCTGAAAAACCTATGCCAATGGTTTGAAAAGAGCACCCGTTCCTTATTCAGAGCCGCAGCATCAAAGATTCAAGTTGCCTTAATGATCGTCGTCCTTCGAAAGAAGATGGCACTTTAAGAAGAAGAAGAGAAAGTTCCAGATCCTACACCTTCATTTGTTTAGAACCATCTGTGAAAACTTTAGCTCTTTTAGGTTTAATGTCTCTGGGTGCTGGTTGGTTTCCTTTAATTGTATCTTATACTTCTTATCAAATACAAATTGTTTTGGGATCTTATCGTAATTAGCTTGTAAGATAGGAAGTTTTGAGTAAATTCTATCAATTATTTCTGCATGAGGGACTCTATTCTTACTTAAAAGATTTAGGGTCTTCTTACGTTCTTCATTTTGTCCTTCATCAATCAATCAACATTTTGTCCATTTTGTCTTTTTATTTCATAATGTGTGGTTTTGCATTATTTTGACTGAACGTCATTCATAAATATCTAATGCTTACTATTTTACTACACAATCACACATTCGTAATGTTCGCTCCAAAAACGTGTATTGAGTCGCACATAGAGGAATGCACATACGCATAGCTGCTGCCCATTAATCAGATTTAATTTGGGATCAAAGTAGAAGCCTTATTGTTTCGTATTTTCAAAAACTGCAATTATAGTATATCATTATTTATACATTTGAACATAATTATGAAATTTGGAAACTTCTTAAAAAATAACCCTGTCTAATATTATCTATACACTTACTTTAAAACTAATTTAAAATATTATTAATCCTATGTTTATTAAAGAAAGGGAATTCATTTTATATTCTAATTACATTCATAAATTATTTCAGAAGTAAGATTTCCATGTGTTGCATATGTAACTGTTACATCTGTTGATTATGAAGAACTGGCAGCTTGTGTGGATGTTCTAAGTGTACAACATGCAGCTGTAACTTTACCACAGAGAGTTGTAGATGTTCCATTAATACAACTCTGGCCTACTCTCAAACAGCGCGAGGAATGTGTTAATGCAGCTTCTACTGCAGAATTTATTGATCTTTTAAGGTATGTATTAACTACAATTTGTTGCTCAAAAAATGCTTGAATGAAAATGCTTTGGTATTGCATTTTCAGATAAGTATTGGACAATTTTCATACACAATTTGTGTATAAAAATTGTCCAATACTAATAATATAATAGTAAATAGAGCAATACTTTGCTATAAATAATTTCAGAACAACCTGTACCAAAATAAAACAAGTAGAAAATGAAGAGGTCAATTATGGGAAAAGGGATAGTGGATAATAAGACATTAAAATTTAAGCTTGTGACTTTAGCAAAGCCTGTCTTTTACAAGCCTCAAAAGTCTACTGCTGAACATAGGCTCCCCCATAGATTGCCTCCAGAGGGGATTTTTCCATAATTGCTACGCTAAGCTACGATTAGCAACCCTAGTTTATGAGACTTATGTAAGTAATAATGATATGTACGACTGGTGATAATTTATTGTGCCATGCTACCATGTAGTGGCAGTGTAAGAATATCCATTCCATGGGTGTTATATGAGGCCACAGAGGGAAAAAATACAGGAGATTGGCAGCAGTGTCTTCCTAATAACAACTAAAAATAAAAGAAACTGCAGTTTCCAACCCGTTTACCAAGCATGGTAATTATGGCAAATGTCCCCCCTATGAGAATCAACCCGTTGATACTACTCCGTGCTAGGGATTGGGGTTTGCAATTATCCCCCATAAACGAGGAATTCCTAGTAAGCGCGAGTTATAAGCTCGCGTTGATTACGTCCCTGCCCTTTGTACACACCGCCCGTCGCTACTAGAGGTGGGCCGAATATTCCTTTTATATTCGGTATTCGGCATATTCGGCAGGTTTACCGAATATTCGTATTCGGCCGAATATTCGGCTAAATCACCGAACATTCGGTAAAGTGGTACTCAAAGTATCCACTGTATGGAAATGTACGAATTGAGTAATGCCATGTCTTTCATAATTTTGCTGTTAAAAGTATATTTATTTATGGCTTAAATCTACTTATATAGCGTTATGTTTTTGAGGCACTGTAGATTTATTTCCAATTGTAACAACTAGAAAGTTTGATAAAAAATTGTTTGGAATCAAACAAAGAAACATTACATTACAGTCGTCAGTTTCTCTAAAATTGGTCTAAATAGTAGATCTGCCACTCATTTTCATCATATACTTATCAATTTTCACTAAGAATAACACAACGAAATACTTTTTTTCTCAAAAAATAGTCAAAACATAAGCATGTGCCGGCAATTTGCCGATACTAGATGAAGCAATAACATGTCAGGTGTGGCGGGGGAGCGAGGGGAAGGCTCCGGCGCTAATCCCGCGCGCTTTATAGTAACAAGTTTCGACATAAATTGGTTAGGTACCGAGGTAATCCTGCCGAATAATGTTCGGCCGAATATTCGTATTCGGTGAAATCCATATTCGGCCCATCCCTACTCGCTACTACCTATTTAATGATTTAGTGAGGTCTTCGGCCCGTCACGCGGTGGCTTCACGGTCGTCTGCGTTGCTGGGAAGTTGACCAAACTTGATCATTTAGAGGAAGTAAAAGTCGTAACAAGGTCTTCGTAGGGGAACCTGCGGAAGGATCATTAATGTACATGTGATGTATATTAAAATACATTATATGTATAATATAATCCAAATAAAAATGAAACAATTGTTTCAATTGATGCTCACTCGTTCAACAATCTATGGGGGAGGCCTATATTTAGCAGTCGACTCTAATAGGCTGTAATGGTAACAGTGAAGATGTTTAAAGAATGGTGTTTAAATTTTAGATTCTTTTATCAAAATATATGGATGCCTTGGGATGATCAAGATGATAAAGTTGTGCTACCAAACACAATAGAAGATCGGATGAGCCTCTGGAGGGATATTCATAATGGAACAATACCAAACTGTGTGGCTCGATCTATAGTCCTGTTAAGAAACAGTGCCATCAATGCTTATGAAAAACTAAAAGAGCTTGATTCTTCTCTTTGTGATGGAATATTAGCAGATGATGATGGTATGCATATTTTTAATTAGTATTTGATTTATATTTTAATGTTTTGCTGGTTTTAAGAACGTAGAAGTTTATTTTTCATCATCCTTGTACTTGTATCTACTATTGAATCTTGGCTATCTAATGTAGGTAGGATTTACCAAAATAACAATCCTAGGTTTGCCCTCTATTTTTTTTAACAACTTCAAAAAGGAAAAGATATTCAATTCAACTTATGTTTTTTAATGTGTGTTACGTCATAACTTCCTTGGGTGAAGCAATTTTGATGATTCATTTTTTATCTGAAACTGGTGCTTCTAGTGTGGTCCCATAAATAATTTAATTAAGATCTGACGAGTAGTTTTTGAGTTATCTTTAATAATGCGTATTTAAATGACTTCAAATACATTGATGATGTCATTTTAATTTTATTGAAGTTGGTTGTACAAATCTTTTTATTTTACTACTTGTCTTTTTATATTTTCATACAATCTGTAATCGGTTCAGCCGTACCAAAGATTAACCTGGACAGACAGTCAGACAAATTTGTTATATGGTTGTTTATTTCTTAATAGTATGCAAAAAGTCCCTGAGCATAATAGAAGCCAGTTATTTTTATGTTACAGACAGACTTCAATTTTATTTAACCATATGTGTAAATAATTATATTGTATTTTCAGTTTTATTTTGAGATGGTTGAAGTAGTGAAAGTTGGGTGTGGTAGAAGTATGTCAGTAAAATTAATGCCATCAAAAACATAACTTGTAAAAAAACCAAGTCTCGCAATTCAGTTACCTCTACCGTAAAAAGTTGTGAGATCTATGTAATACCAAGTCGGTTAATTTATTCAGTCCCTGCTTAAAGGTCCTTATAATACATATTATAATAATTTAGATTGTTTTGTGCGATTGCCGAGTCAATCTATTTATTTAAAACATAAATGATTTTCAACATTGATATGGTCACTATAAGATGTTGTTAGGTTAGCTAATTACGTAATAACTTAAAACAAAAGGATCCTTAAGTAGGGACTGAATAAATTAACCGAATTGGTATTTCATAGATCACACAACTTTTTATGGTAGAGGAACAGAGTTGTGAGACTTGGTTTTTTACAAGTTATGTTTTTGATGGCATCTCATTTCTTTTTGTAGATGGTCTTACTTTTTCTCTTTTCCGATACCTTATACTTCTTGAATACCAACAACGTACCTACCGACACCTATTGTACATATACAGGTACACTGATTCATTCACTGCAAATGTAACTTTGTAATTCTATATATTTATATGGGCTTACAAAGTTATTTATGCAGCTAGTGTATCTAGAAAACTGGATCGAAATTAAAAAATATTTTAGTTTATCCTTGATTCATACAATAAACACTAATTGTATTCTAAATTTGAAGCTTCTATGTCTGCTAGAAGTGCCTTAGAGTTTTGATGATCGGTCAGTCAGTGAGTGACAAAATTAAAAAACTTTGACTAGTTATAATTCTTAAACTACTGGTTCAAATTGAATGAAATTTGAAATATACCATGTTTATACAATGCCTGCTTGGTTACTGAAAATTCAGGCTTTTAGTTTTATCTACAACGAAGTTGTGGTGGGGTCGAAAATGGCCTGAACTGTTTCGAGAAAAGTGTGGTACGGCCGTGTCGCTTTGTGCTCGACTTGGCGGCAGATATGAGATGTGATTGTTAAGAATTATGTAAAGTAAAGTAAAGTACAAAAGTAAGAAAGGAATGCTTTGGTGGTTAGGTTACATGTAGAAAGAGCAAATGCTAAAAGAATGACAAAGTGAATTTATACTATTTAATTGAGCGGAATAATCGGCACCGGACATCCAAAACAGAAGTTTATCGACCCAAACCCCAAATTGGCCAAAATAATGATCCAGAAGTATATTTTTTTTTCAGTTTATATCCAATTATCAAAATCTAAATTCAGTTTTCTTAGAAATGATATACTTACATAACATTATATAATTTAATAAAAAAATAATGTGTTTGTCTTTAAAATCTCAATAACACTAAATTTATGTGGGTTGAAACATTTTTGAACAACAACATGCATCCACCACCATCATGGAGAATTTGGCGATACATTTAAGATGGGCAAATTTAGTAGTATCCTTAGCCAACAAGAGAGAAAGAGAGGAATCAGAATCATGCCAAATTGAAGTTCATAGTCTCTGCCTTCCCCATTGGGTGTCAGGCGTGACAGTTTATAGTGCATGTATAATTAGTTAGAAGTTATAAAAATAAATTATTCTCTGAATAAATTGAAATTGTGTTGAAAGTTTTTAGTTTTGCATATAATTTCTCAAAATTTCTTTATTTTTTAGATTCACTGCTTCCTCCAAACTACCTGTCAGTATGTGCTGAGATGAATGCGCGCTTAGATGGTCTGATGTCTAAGTGGACCCTTTATGAAAACCCATTGATTAGAGAACAATACTTAACTAAAACAAAAAATAAATGGCTGAAAAATAAGAGTAAAAAGAATGTGAGTAACCTTCATGTGATGTATCTATTTTATGATTAATAGGATTATGAAGATGTAAACCTAATTTTTGGAAATCTTGTAGATATAATAAAAAAGCGAGGTCTGTACGTTTTTATTTTAAAAGAAATATTGCATACGATATAGGCATCTAAATATCTATATTTTTGACTTAAAAACTTCCTGGTGCGTTTTTATTTTTCTTTTATTACAACAACTAAATTACTATAAAAACATCTAGATTAAGATGTACTTAAAAAATCATCTAATAAAAATTGTCTGATTTCGTAAAGGTTTGGGGGAAGGTTTTTTTTTATAGGATATGATGACAAACGAGCACACAGTTCACCTGATGGTAAGCAGTTGCTGTGGCCCATAGACATCTACATCTATCCTCGATTATGAATCAAAATGCAGATGCGTTGTCATCCGTGAGGACTTAGGTGGAATGCCTCGTTTCCAGTAAAAAGGGTCTCCGGTTCTCTACACTCACCATGCAAAACACAGCAGCATTAAGCTACTGTTCGATGCTGGTATTCTGTGAGAGCGTGGTCCTTCCCCGGTCGAGCCGACCCATTCGTGCTACAACTATACTACTAATATAACTACAGCATAGCTCTACCACTTAGGTAAAAACTCTATGGCCCGAAACAATATTTCAAAAAGTAAATGTAAGCAATTGCCCCCAATACTTGTAATTCTCTCTGTCGCTTGATACGACGATACGGAGCGAGCGCTATGAAACAGATAGCATTTTTTAAAATACCTACTGGCGCCGCGTATCGACACTTCACAATCCTCTTAAGATGTAATTAATTATGATTATCAAAAGTCAAAAAAGGCACTGCTCCATATTACTAAAATGTGTTGCATTATTATTTAGGGCATAATCACATGGTGTAGTTAGCGATCCGCGCCGGCTTCCCACGCGTGATTTTTGATTATCGACAAAAGCGCCATCTATCAGGTCCGATTGTGAATTTAAACCATCCAGGAAACCACTCAACGCACACAAAAAAAAACGACGGTTTGCACTCCGGGAGTGCCGGCAGAAGTAAAAACTTGAATATTAACATTGTGCATTTTTGATATTTTGGAATGATTAGGGAATAATTTTGCTTTAATTATCACACACGAACATTCGCGCAAGCGCAGGCATACATTTTCGCCGCGCCGTGGAAAGAGAGGGGATATTTCCTCTCCTACGCCGCGCCGGCTGTCTCTCTCTCTCCATTCGTCTTACGAATTTTCGATCATGTCCTGACCCGAGTTTAACATTTTTTACCCATTACAAAAAAGTGCACAACGCCGCTAAAGAAGTATTCACTTCAAAAAATTCATCAAAATCTGTTGCGTAGTTTAAAAGATCTGAGCATACAGACGGCGGGAAGCGACTTTGCTTTATACTATGTAGAGATACATGGTTTGCTTATGTTAGTGTGAACAAACATTAATATATAATAAATCTTATAGGTTGTTGCACTCTGGCAAGGGGGCTCAGTTTCTGAATTTGATGAAATATCAAAATTCCTTCACTCATATCTTACTAAAGAGCATAATCTGACGGTTGTGGTTTCTGCTGAAGATGGCCTCACCTTAGAACCGGATGAAGTAGTAGTCTGTAGTCAGCAATATGAGCTGCCAGAGATGCCATTATCACAAATCTCCATCTGCAGTTTTAATGGTGAGTCTCCTCGGAGGATTAGTTTTATTTATTTTTGTCCAGAGCACATCTATTAATATAAAAGTTTATTACATGTTATAAAATATAAATAAAAATATGCAATAAATTTATCTTATGGTAAAATTTTGTTACACTATATTTATTCACACTTTTACTACCGAAATATTTTAAAACATGAGAAATCCATGATAAAAGTCATGGACAATTTTTATGGAATATATCATTCGTATAAAGGTATTAATTATTACTACAGGTGCTACACTTAGGGCAACGGACATGAGATCTTGTTTGTTAATGCTCAGTGAAGATTGTAGAATACAAAATTTAACTCTTCACTGCTCACAAGTGAGCACAATCATTGTAATGAGAACAGGAACACTCCATATTAAAAACTGCATGTTTGCCGATGAGTCAAAGAGTTCTCAGGTTAGTGATTATCTATAGTACTAAAACATTAACATGTAACATGGACTATTTCTCACATCTTTAACTGCAATCTAAGTAAGAAGTATATTATACAACAAAATATAAACTAAAATGTTATACAATATTGTTAGATCAGTAGCAGTAAGAATCGTACGTGGTAGAGCCATGCTGCAGCTATTTAAATTGTATAGTTGTAGCACGAATGGGTCGGCTCGACCGGGGAAGGACCACGCGCTCACGGAATACCAGCGTCAAATAGTAGCTTAATGCTGCTGTGTTTCGTATTGTAAGTGTAGAGAATCAGAGACCCTTTTTACTGGAAACGAGGCATTCCACCTAAGTCCTCACAGATGACAACGCACCTGCATTTTGATTCGTAATCGAGGATAGATGTAGATGTCTATGGGCCACAGCAACCACTTACCATCAGGTGGACTGTGTGCTCGTTTTCATCAATTCCTATAAAAAAATGTTATAAACATTCATGGAACACTACTGTACACTTCTGTTCCCTTGTGGCCTCACCACCGCAGTATCAGCGTTGCATCGCCTCCCAAAATCGATAAAGAAAGGGCGCATGGAGTCTTGTCTTACTAACTAACAAAAAAAAAAAAACACATTAGCGGGTAGGTAGGATATCTGCCCCAAACTTCGCTTCAGCCTTAGTCCACCAACACATAACCGGAGTATACTTGCTGAAGCCCAACCTGAAGTGGCCGCCTCGTACGGCCCTTCACCTCAGACCAGAGAAATTTGTCTCTTAATGGTTTAAAATAATGGAGTATTATTTTATATAGAAACTAGCTTGCCAGGCAGACGTTGTTCTGCCCTTTTTGACGACCCTTTGTCATGTCGTATTAAAAATCTTAAAATTTGCATAATAAAAATTGTGGGTCACTCATGGGCAAAAAAACTATCCTATCTCTCAAGTTGGAGAAAACTGCACACGGTGTGCAAATTTGACTAAAATCAGTTAAGTAGTTTAAGAGTTCATCGCTGTTGGCGACGCGCCTATAAGAATATTTCAATTTATTAGTTAACCGATTACGAATAGCTTCTAAAAAGCAAATTATCAAGCAACAATATTCCGATAAGAAAATGCTTAGTTGAATCTTAAAGAAATATCGAATTAATGATATGAAGGTCTTGTGTTCGACTCCCAGGCCGGAATAGTTTATCGTTTTCTTAGTAATATCTCTTAATAAATTTAAGATATAAATTATGTTACCGGATTTGTTCCCTGGTCGAAATGATCGCTGTGCATAAGTAGAATTAATGGAAATTAATTGCATAAGTATTGTCTTATATGAGTTTGATATGTTTTGTATGAAAACAAATGCCTATTTTCTATGATTGATTTATGAAAACATTCACTTATATTGTTTGATAAGAAACATGATAACTGATAAGAATTTGATTAGAGGTAGTTTTCGGCGTTTGAGAATTGAGTAGAATCATTTATTCACCTAGTATTGTTGATATTAGTGTATACTAAACTTTCCATTTTTACTGATAGTGCCGTGCAAAAGTTAGTTGTTCAAATAGTGTGAGTTCATAGACGCACGCTAGCCACATACTTAGGAGGCCAAATATGTAGAAATTTAAATATTTGCAAATTTCAGCAATTTATGTAAAATGACTTGTAAAACATTTCAGATTGATTGTAAGTGTAAAAGAGGTGAATTCTGTGTTATTTTATGTGAAAATTCCTGTGAATAAGTGAAATAATGATAGTTTTGTATAAGAAATTTAAAAGTGTTTTAATAGTGAAATGTATAGAGAAAATCTAAATTAAACTATATTGTATTAGTTAAGATATGTATAATTTCGAGTGGAATACATTGTTTTAACTTTCTATGTTAAATATTTAAGAAATTCTAACTTTGAATATGTGAGTAAAATAAGCATATTTTGTTAAATAAATAAAGGATTTTTTGTGATATGAAAATGTAATGTATATCGTAGTATAGATATTTCTTTGTGCTATCTTTATAAGTAAATTGTATAAATGTATGTCTTATACAAATAAAGTTATTGAGCAAACCGTGAGAGAGTGATAGTACAAATTGATGTAATTGAGTTGCGCAAGCGCACAAATGGCGCGGCTCACTTTCGCGTTTAGCTTCGAGGTAGTTCAGTAAATTGATTTTTCTTGCAATTCGTTCGGGAAAAGTGCAAGACCAGCAGTCAATAAGAAGAAGAAAGAAAAAGTATAGGGAAGTAATAGGGAAAAGTAATTACTCTCTCATGGAACGGTTTGAAGATAATTGCTGTTTTATTCCCAAGGAATTCTCCCCTTAAAGTGATACGTCCATATCGAAGAATTAAGGCGTTGGGACCGGGACGACTTCGGAAGACCCGTAATCCCCGCCTGAACCTATTTTCTGAAAAGGAAGAGGTTATCGCCCTTGTGTGTTACTCCGTTGCGGAGATCACATACGTTGTTCGCGAACCCAACGTAGGCGGTATAGGAGGCCGGATCGAGAGAAGCCTCGATTCCCCCCTTCTGTTTCTTAGTTAACGTTTGTCTGGTTCCTTTTCAATCGCGGACAAACAACGTAACACGTAATTTATATATATATATATATATATATATATATATATATATATATATTTATATTTATATATTAAGATAACATCCTAATTAGTTAATTTCTTTCCTTTAGAGTGATTTTGCGCAAGGCATTGTGGCGATGGCTGGAGCAAAGGTCGTCATTGAAGACTGTACATTTGAAAACTTTTATTCTGGAATTGTGATTCACAGAGGTGCACAGGTAATATTTTATCTACTTATACTGGTAAAACAATCGGAGGGTTTATTGATATAGAGTAACTGTATAATGAACCGCAGATTCATTATAGAGTAACTGTATAATGAACCACAGATTTATTATAGAGTAACTGTATAATGAACCGCAGGTTCCAGTTCCATACAGCTACAGGGGGGACTGAGATGTTTGATGTCCCAATGTCATTGTTAGCCCGGCTACCTTCAGTTTTTGAATATTAATTTTTGGTCCGATTTACGCAAAACGAACTTACAGTATCTTGAAGTCTTGCAGTGGTATGCTTGGGTTTGGGTTTAATTTTGTTAATTATAGGATCCCAAGCAGATGGCAGCACCCAACCATCTTCTCTATTGAAATTAGGATGTTTTTTAATTTCAATAGCCTCGCGTATCATCCTTGGTAGGAATCGGTGTTCTTTTGCGAGGATTTGTGGTTTATCAAATCTGATGTAATGGTAGGGACGATCTTGAACATGTTCACAGACTGCAGACTTCCCGGAGCGTCGGTGCTTCACGTCAGCTATATGTTCTTTCACGTGGGTTTTTATGGATCTTTATGTTTGACCTATGTAAGAGACCACATTCACAATCTAACTTGTATACTCCTGCATCTTGTAGAGGGATATTACACTTGACGGATGGTAAAAATTTACTAATCTTTTTCGGCGGCTTCTAGTATGTTTTAATGGAAGCTCGCTTCAAGATGTAGCCAACCTTGTCTGTGACTCCTCTGACATATGGTAGTACAGCAGGCACACGCTTGACTGTGGCCGGCTTCAGTCGGTCACTGTGATTTAGGCGCGGGATCCGAAGCTTGTTGTCTTGCAACACATGCTTGACATGCTGCAGCTCGGCGGCCAGATGTTTTCTGTCACAGATCCCTCGTGCTCTCTGAAACAAAGATTTACCCACGGTAGCCATTTAAATATCGGTTGGTATGGGTCTTTTTTCTATACACAGTGTGACCAATAGTGTTATCAGGATTTCGAATGACTAAAACATCTAGGAAAGCTAAAGAATTATTTGCCTCTAACTCCATTGTGAATTGTATTTTAGAGTTTATAGAGTTAAGGTGGTTTAAAAATGCAGTTACTTTGTCAGATGGTAAAATTGTGAAGGTTTCGTCTACGTACCGCTTGTAGAATCTTGGATTTACAGGAGCAGTAAGAAGGGCTTTCTCCTCGAAGTCCTCCATAAATATGTCGGCGACTATGGGAGATATAGGTGAGCCCATCGCCACACCAACCTTGTAGAACTCTTCCACAATAAATAGCTAGATGTGAGGCAATGTTTGAGTAATACTGCATATTCAGCAGGCATGTTGTTATCTTCTAGCTTCCTAGTTACAATTGAGATGCAGTCTTCAATAGGTAGGCATGTGAATAGTGACTGAACATCAAAACTGACCATAGTTTCATTGTCAGCGAGATTAGGTCTTTTATCTCACTAACAAAATGGTATGAATCCTTTGTGTGTGCTCTGGTATGTCCTCTCAGTGGTGACAGTATTTTTGCCAAGTGTTGTGCCAGGTTATAAGTTGGTGAATCGATCTGGCTCACTATAGGACGTAGTGGAGCGTTTGGTTTGTGTATCTTCGGTAACCCATACAACCTTGGTGGTTTGGTACATGATGGTATTAGCGAATTCACGTCGAGATTTTTTTTTCGGAGTATTTTTTTATTAAATCGCTAGTTGCTTTAAGCGTGTTAGTTGTGGGGTCTGTTTTGACCTTTTTATATGTACTTTCGTCCGATAAAAGCTAAACGCTTCGGTAATAATGGACACGTCAGAGTATAGTTTTAAAATACTACAGCTTTTATCGGACGAATAACCTTTTGTTGGTCATTTCATTTAGTATCCATCTAAGCAACAGTTATAGTAGGAACGACGTTTTGCTATTATAATTTATCAAATAGATAATATACATATTACATAATTTTTAAATACATTAAATCTTTTACAACTATTTTTACCTACTATTAAAAATATACTAAACACTAAACAAAAACTAATTCAACAAGTATTTACATAAAACTATTTACGTAAACAGCGTTAAAAAAACTCTAACATTCAATTGCCTCTAACGCGCTAGCCCTGACTGCGTTATTTCGCCCGGGCGCGCGATTTTAGGTAATTATTTCACGCAGGTAGGAAGAGTGATAGAGGCCTGCTTGTACGGACTAAGCGTTCCAATGTACGCGAAATCTATGTATGTTGAATACGCGCACTGGTGGATACGCCTACATGGCACCTTTATGCATTGCGAGGTGACAAGACATAAATCGCCTAGCCAGTATCCACCATGTCTCGAAACACAGCTGTAATGTGCAACACCACTGCGGCACTTCTCATTGTGCTACCAAAAGCCAACTGGCGATGACTGGTCGCAAGTCGACACGCGAGCCCAAATTGTACAAGCATTGCTGCAGGTACGGACTAGCGCTCCTGTTGTACGCGTATCCGACTACGCGTAAATTGGAACACTTAGTCCGTACAAGGCTTAAGAATATTCTACCAGAGTATGTTTAGAAACAAATTGTGCATGGAAATTATAGTGAAAAGATAGTATATTGGCTTTGTATTATTAATAGTTCTTAATTCTATGACCACCATTGTATATGCAGAAATGCTTATTGTTGATTTTCTAGTCCAGGTATGTTTTGATTGCCCACATTTCTCTGATAGTAAATCCCCGCCTACCTTCAATATTGAGAAAATTTTTGTGCCTACGCATCGGCGAAAGTGTCTATGTTTTCTCATGCCAGCTATGAAAGTGTTAGTCATGCCCATGGTGACTATAGATTGGGTTTTGTGGTGGATTTATGGGGAAGGCTATTTCTAGCTAGTGACAAGTTAAAATTATTATGATATATAAATAATTATTTTATATTATAATACATTGAAATTTTCAGATGGAGCTAAGTAAATGTATATTGCGGAAGTGTGGGGTAGGAATTCAGATGTATTCGGGTGCGCACGTAAAATTGGACAGCACAGTTATAGCAAACTGTTCTGAGCAGTGCATTCGGTGTGAAGTCGACGTTGATGGTTCTGACAAGATGAACGAGTGAGTATTTGTGTTTTTATATAATTGTTGGTGCAACTGTAAGTGATTAGGATAACTTTTGAATGACTTGATTGATCGAACCTGATAATGTGATCTCACACAATATATTTGTTTTATCGCCTTCCTACTTGCTCTTAAACCCCCCAGAAATGAAAGCTCAAGGCTAAGGCTTAGTAATTTAACTGGAGCAGACAGATCATAGTGTTGCGCGGCTAAGTTGACCTCTGGCACTAGCGCCATCTAGTGTCGGGTAACAGAGCGAGGAGAGAGCATTCCAGACAAATGAAATCGCTAATCTTTCAACCGACAGCGCCATCTGTTGTTGAAATGAAGAACTAAGCTTCTAGAAGCTGAGACTCGAACTTTCGGCGCTTTGTCGATTGGTGCACGTATTTACTTGAATGTTCTGGATGTTTCGGTACTAATGTGTATTTATAGGCGCTGCAAGGAGCGACCGGGGAAGTATTGAATTTGGCGAGACAAGCGAAGCTTCGGAGCGGAATAAAGTGAATCAGTGTGATTAATTATTAGTGTTTTAAGTTTAATTAGTGTAAAGTGAATTAAAGAGTTAATTTTGGTAATTCTATCGGCAATTTTTAATTGTCACGAACCTCAAACTCGTAACAATAGCTTTGCTAGAACTCGATAGGATCCGCAATCTATGGGAGTGATTTCAGGAAAAGAGATGAAAGTGGTTGACAGAAAGCCGGGAAAGCGTGCGTTATTTGATTTGACCCATGAACGCGCGCGGTGGTCGTGAAGTGTGCTGTTATATAAACTAATTTATATGTGTAAACTACATTAATAAATATATTTACTGTTGATATAAAAGTGTCTGAAAAAGGTGCAGATCCTTAATAAAAAATGCAAGTGTGTAATAATGAATAATTTATTGGAATGAATAAATTTTGAGAATTTCTGTCGCTGCTCAATTGATATTTTTAATTTTCACTAAAAAAAAACAAAGCTTTTTTCACAATATAATAATAATAATGTTACTTACCAAGGTGAGATGTCGATATTACACATTCATATATGACTACTGTAACGCTTGCTCGTTTTTTTCTTATAGAATTTATAGAATGAGGATGATAAGTGATTGTGGATGCTCTGGCCCATAAACGTCTATCCCTCCTCAAACAAAATTAAAAATACAGATGCATTGTCACTCTTGAGGACTAAGATGCCTCGTCGTAAAAAGGGTCTTTGGTTCTCCCTACACTTATTCAAGTCCACTTCTGGACATGAGTCTCTTCCAAGGAACCCCACAAGCAGGGGTCTGAGTCACCTGCATCCATCAACTACCTGCATCTCATTTCGGGTCATCTAGTGGAACTACCACTCAAGAACCTTTGGGTTTTGTTGGTTGCTTTGGTTCTACTGTGGATATCCATATTACGAAGTCCATCACATAGTGATATTCCAAGCATAGCCCTATCCATAGCTTCCTGAGCGACCTAGAGGGAGTCTTCAGTCACAATTATGAAATTGAAATTGATGGTTCCGTGGCGCAGTGAAATGTTCGAATCCCACACGGAACAAGTATTTGTATCGCCTACAAATAATTGTTCCGGGTCTGGATATTTGTCTTAGTGCAATTTACGTTTATGAACTGCTTCAAAAAAAAAAAAAATAAGAAAGAAAAATAAAAATACTTAATTATAGAATAGGAATGACAACCCAGATTTTTTTCAGGATGGAAGGATTACAGGTGATGTCGAATTGCAAGATTGGATCTGGTAATCTACAAAAGGAGGTTTTAATCGTCCAGCAAAATGTTTACTTAGCTTAAAATTATATTATTATTTATTATTATTCAATTCATGTTATGTACGTATTATTATTATTTTTAATATTTAAATCTTATTTCATTTATGTATTTTTCGCAAATATTTTAAAACATAAAGTTATAGCATGTCTAAATAAATGAAAAGCCTACCTAGAACCTATTTCTGGACTTAATATGACTGTAATAAATGCATGTGATTTAATTGATCGATAATTCACTGTACAATATTGGTATCTCTATGCATTGCTAATTTCTTTTTGGATGATTTTGTTTATGTCAATAGTAAAATTAATGCCTGTAAAAAAGCAATGCGTAAAACTTTTTTAAGAATACTTTTTTAGCTATTTCGACTTCCATCTGTTGGGGAGGCCTATGTTCAGCAATGGATTTTAATAGGTTGTAACTGTAACGGCATGCGACTTCAGATTTTTTACTATTTATTGATTAATTGAAGCGACAGTAACCTAATGGCAGGGCGCGAACCGCGAACTCAAAAAGGTCGTTCAATTAAATTAAACAAGCAATTTAAGCTTACCACAAGTGGTTAAGGGGAATATTAGTAAAGTTTATAGCATTGTTAATATTCTTTTAAAAAAATTCTTATCAGCTTTGCTAGTAAAAATGTTACACTATTTTATAAAGTAGCTGGTAGCTAAATGTTAGAAATTTGTCTAGTCTTATTTAATAGAAAGACTCCAATCAACCTTTTCAATATTTTTAATTCTATTGATTTATTTATTTAAACTTCATACCAATATGATGTACAGGCGCACTTAATGCCTTATAGGCATTATCTACCTTTGGGTAATGTGCAGTCAAAAATATGAAGTAGGTGTGTGAAGCAATGTAAATTAAAGTATATAACTATAAAAAAATATTGTATATATTTAATACATATGCATAGTATTTATTATATGTAAATCATGTACATATGAATTAATAATTTTGAATGAAGGGAAAAAACGCATAATTGTGACCCATAATGTTGTATGTTTCATTTTATTTTCTTGTCCTCATGAGGTAATCTATAAAATTACAAAATAAAAAAAAATCCGCCATTCCTTCGATCATTACATCCTATAAAAGTCCACTGCTGAATATAAGCCTCACCCAAATATTTACTACCAGGGGGGGGGGGACATACTGTTGCCTATCTCCTGTTTAATTTCTCTCGTCGCCTCTTGTAACACCCACGAGATGATATGGGATAGTGGATATTCTTACATTGCCACTACATGGTTTTCAATGAAAAAGTGAAAGAAAATATATCTACTCTGTTCGCAGCCAAATTCAGACATTTATAGACTTGATGGATTACACTAAGTATTTTATGATGCCAGTGAATAAAATTGGTTTCGTTAGTATCTGCAAAATGAACGTTTTTATTTTCCTGGTAGGCCTATACGATAATAAATTCATTTAATAATAATGAAATATATATATTAGAATGTTTATATTTTAACAAATTATAAATAGATTGTGTCGTTTTTGAATAATAAATGTTTTGTTTTTACTATTTTTTTGCTATATGTATATATAACTAGAGATTTTGTAAGCTAACTAAATTTAAACCCTATAAAGTTACCGTAAATTATGTAAGTTATGATTGATGTAATAAGAACATATAATATGTTGTAATCTTGTAACTTTATAATCCTAAATAATACACCTTTGTTTCAATCAACCTTGTGAACAGTGTTGCCAAAGCACTCTGAAAACATTAATTGGACTCCAAGAACGTGTAAAGAAAATCCAAGAAAAATGAGTAGTTTTACTTGTATGTTATGCACTTTATAATATTGAAAAACATTTTTGTAAATCATCAAATTGAAAATAGGTTAAACAAATTTAACGTGTGACAAATATTTTGTTCGAATACAATGTAATGTTGTCACTACAGATAGCTTTAATTTAGTTATGTTTATCATGTATGTTAATTACTTTTCGTTCTGTAATGTTATTTGTTTAAGTTTCCGTTAGTGATAGTTTTCTCGTAAATTGAATATTAATTGAATAAAAAGAATTTCAGTATTTAGTGAATGTTTTATTTCAAAAAGCCATTTCAATTACATTAAAACAAAAAGTACAGACGTATATATACAGTAATCTGTGGTACAGAATAGGGTGAATTCTGTAGTTATTGACCACTTAACATGAGATTTATTTTCTGACATTAATAAAAACATGTTTATAAAGTCACATATACACTTATCACATACCAAATAAAAGAAAATGGGATGGGGGTCACAGGTAATAAAAGAACGTAAATAAAATCATTTATGTATTGGTGAAAAATCTCAATCAAATTCAGTCATTTGAGAAATTTAGCAATTGGCCATAAAATCACAGTGGTTCACGATCATAACAAGTCACAGCAATTAGCCAAACAATTTAGTTGTGAAGGTTTAGTAAATTATTGACCATTTAATATGAACTTTTAACAGTAAAATTTCGCTCAAGACAACTTCTCGGGGCAAATTGAGCAACAAGACCAAGGCGACCCCTGTCACGCTATCCGTGAATTTCTGCAATATCAGGGGACTTCATTCTAACCTAAACGCCGTCCACTACCATCTCCAGACGGCGAGGCCGGCTCTGCTCTTTCTGACCGAGACGCAGGTGTCCTCCAGCTGATGCTTCGTATCTCTCCTAACCGGGGTACAAACTAGAACACTCCTCTGTGCCTCGGGCTGGAGTTTGCGTATACGTCAGAGAGGACATCTGTTCTCGACGCCTCGGCAGTCTTGAAGGTTCGGACCTGTCCATCCTTTGGCTACGCGTAGACAGTCACGACCATCCGTGCGTCTACGGGTGCCTCTATATGTCCCATAGCGGTAATGCCGAAACAGACCGACTCCTCGAACACGTCCAAATGGTTACAGGTTCTTTGCTACAACAGACCACCCCGCAGAGATCGTGATCCTCGGCGATTTTAACGCCCACCACGCCGAATGGCTTGGTTCACGTTCAACCGATCATGCGGGAGATCTGTTCATGATTTTGCCTTGGCAAATGGTCTGACACAACTGGTTACTTCGCCTACGCGGATTCCAGATGTGGAGGATCATACACCTTCCCTGTTGGACCTTCTGCTGACCTCTCATCCGGATGGATATCAGATTTCCGTCGACGCCTCTTTAGGCTCCTCGGACCATGGTCTTGTCCGGAGTGTGGTGCCACTCACGCCGAAATCGCGGTTGCACTCTGCAGGCTGTCGCCGAGTTTGGAACTATAGGTCAGCTGATTGGGATGGGATGCGGTCTATCATTGCATCCTACCCTTGGGGATGGGTTTGCTTCTCGCTGAACGATCCCAAGACAACAACTTCTCGGGGCAAACTGAGCAACAAGACTAAGGGGACCCCTGCCACTATCCGTGAATTTCTGCAATATTAGGGGACTTCATTCTAACCTAAACGCCGTCCACTACCATCTCCAGACGGCGAGGCCGGCTCTGCTCTTTCTGACCGAGACGCAGATGTTCTCTCCGGCTGATGCTTCGTATCTCTCCTACCCGGGGTACAAACTGGAACACTCCTCTGTGCCTCGGGCTGGAGTTTGCGTATACGTCAGAGAGGACATCTGTTCTCGACGCCTCGGCAGTCTTGAAGGTTCGGACCTGTCCATCTTTTGGCTACGCGTAGACAGTCACGACCATCCGCGCGTCTACGGATGCCTCTATAGGTCCCATAGCGGTAATGCCGAAACAGACCGACTCCTCGAACACGTCCAAATGGTTACAGGTTCTTTGCTACAATAGATCCCCCCGCAGAGATCGTGATCCTCGGCGATTTTATCGCCTACCACGCCGAATGGCTTAGTTCACGTTCAAACGATCGTGCGGGGAGATCTGTTCATGATTTTGCCTTGGCATATGGTCTGACACAACTAGTTACTTCGTCTACGCGGATTCCAGATGTGGAGGATCATGCACCTTCCCTGTTGGACCTTCTGCTGACCTCTCATCCGGATGGATATCAGATTTCCGTCGACGCCCTCACGCCGAAATCGCGGTTGCACTCTACAGGCTGTCGCCGAGTTTGGAACTATAGGTCAGCTGATTGGGATAGGATGCGGTCTATCATTGCATCTTACACTTGGGTTTGCTTCTCGCTGGACGATCCCGACGCTGTTCCTGATTCTGTTGCTGATGTGGTACTTCAAGGTACGGAACTTTTTGTTCCACAAATCTCAGCCATGGTTTGGTCGCTCCTGTAAAATAGCATCATGCTATAAGCAGGAGTGCTACCAAGCCTGGGCTGATATATCAACGTCCCGGGATGTAAACACCAGCGCTCTAAAAAAGAAGTATAATTCCGCTTCCAGGTCCTTCAAAAGAGTCATTGACAAGGCAAAGTCAGAGCACATAGGAGAATTGGCGAGAAACTAGTTCGCCTTAATTCTGGAACCCGTGCATTCTGGTCTCTCGCCAAGGCTGTCCAGGGGAATTTCTGTCAGAAAAAAGAAGAAAAAAGAAGACGACTCACTGGCTCATGCCGCAAAGGAGAAGGCCGATCTGCTAGGCTCTTTCTTTGCGTCAATTCGACTCTTGATGACGAGGGGGAGTACACCGCCGACCATCCCGTGGTGTGAGTGCTTCATGCCGGAGGTGCGGTTCACACAGCGTTCGGTTCGCAAAGCACTCCTCTCTCTGGACATCCACAAGTCGAGTGGGCCTGACGGTACCCCCCCCCAATTGTGCTAAGGACGTGTGCTCCAGAGTTGGCACCGGTCTTAACGTGGCTTTTACGGTACTACTACTCCCTAGGGCTAGTCTCAAAATCATGGAAGACGGCTTTAATCCACTCGATCCCTAAAAAAGGTGACCGCTCAGACCCATCCAACTACAGGCCCATCGCCATCACCTCCTTTTGGAGGCATTGGCCGTTAGTTTGGGCATTGCGAAGGCCCTCGATCGGGTTCGGCACAAAGCGCTTCTTTCGAAGCTCCCTTCCTATGGGCTTCCCGAGAAATTGTGCAATTGGATCACCAGCTTTCTTGTAGATCGGAGTATCAAAGTCGTTGTAGACGGTGCATGCTCCGATTACAATATGCTCCAAACCGGCAACATTGCTATGCAGATGATAGCACTGGTGATGCTCTGTACACCGGTCGTGCCAATATTTCTCGGGAAAACGTCTCCGAGTACCGAGACAAACTTGTGTCTGAAGTCGAGTTTTTACTGAACAAAGTCTTGAATTGGGGCGACTAAATCTAGTCCAGTTTAACCCTCAGAAGACACAAGTTTGCGCGTTAACCGCCAAAAAGAACCCCTTTGTCCCTCTATCTCCTCAGTTTCAAGGCACTCCCCTTGTTGCCTCAGCCAGTATCGGAATTCTCGCCGTCGACATATCGAGTGACGTGCAGTTTCGTGGTTACTTGGAAGAGCAGGCCAAATTGGCATCTAAAAAGCTTGGCGTGCTCAGCAGAGTGGAACAGTATTTCATGCCGGCATATCGCCTGCAACTTTACAAGGCGCAGGTTCGGCCGCACATGGAATACTGTTCCCATCACTGGGTTGGGGCTCCTCAGTGCCAGCTCCTTCCACTTGACCGCATCCAACGCAGAGCTGCTCGAATCATCGACGACCAACCGCTTTCCAATCGGCTCAATTCACTGGCGGTGCGAAAAGATGTTGCTTCTCTTTGCGTGTTTTATCGCGTATATCACGGGAGTGCTCTGAGGAATTGTTCGGATTAATCCCAGCCGCCAAATTTCATGAAAGCACTACGCGGCAAACCTCCCGATACGATCCACACCATCTGGATGCTTGCCACCACTGTACGTTTCACAAGGAGTTTTCTTCCGCATACGACCTCTCTGTGGAATAGTTTACCATCGACGATTTTCCCGGACCGATACGACCTGGGGACCTTCAAGAAAAGAGCTTACTCCTTTCTAATGGGACGGCAACGCACCTGCAATTACCCTGGTGTTGCGGGTGTTCATGGGCGACGGTAGTCACGTAACATCAGGTGAACCGTATGCTCGTTAGCCACCTCTTCTATAAAAAAAATGAATTAAAATTTTATGCAACTCAAAACTACGTCTTTTGTTCTTCTTATCATATCAGGAATTTTTCGCTTAATCTTATATTTAAAAATTCCTGATTTTCTTCGCCACTTTCACTCTCCTTGTTCTTAGAAATACTTTTATATTTTCCGTACAAAATCAGTTATGGCGTAAGAAATTGTCACCTTCCTCCTGAGGTTTATGTACAAGCTGAGATTACGTATATAGGATATGTATAAGGTGAGATTTAGGAATACATAATTTATAATATGCTTTCTGACACTCACAACATCTCAGTTCTATGTTTTTTAGAACTTACACACAAGAAATAGACTCAAATTTTCTAATCTTTTCCAACTTTTTGTCTCAACTTCCTTTGCCTTCTTTTGTCCCTCTAGTCTATTCTTTTCCTTTTTTATAAGATGGGGTGACAAACGAACACACAGTCAGCCTGAGGTAGGAGGTTGCTGTGGCCTGTAGACATCTATCCTCGATTACGAATCAAAATGCAGATGCATTGTCACCCGTGAGGACTAAGATGGAATGCCCCATTTCCAGTAAAAAGGGTCTTCGGTTCTCTACACTCACCATACGAAACACAGCAACATTTAGGCTATTATTTTACTTTGGTATTCTGTGAGAGTGTTGTCCTTCCTATTCACCGACCTATTCGCGCTACAAATATATTAGTAATATAAATGCAGCATGGCTCTACCACGTATAAAATTTGGATTGGATTTTTCTTCTAAAATCTTTTAGTATTCTGGTCCTGATATGTGGTAAGGTAGCCTTTCAATGTTACTTTTCCTCTTTCTGGTTGGTTCTGAAGGCATTGCTAAAAAATAAATAAATGTTGTTGTAGTACAAGATGGTGGGTTTTTGTCATGGATGTCATCATAATTTGCTATTCCTAGGTCTTCTAAAGTTGCAAGTTCTTGGTGAAATATGTAAATCACCAGTAATGTTGATTTGTTCATTAATTGTAGGTTGAATAGTAAAGAGATCTTCGTCAGGGTGAGAAAAAGTATCGTATTCAGAGGTCTGGTGGTCATTTCTCGCGCTATTTTGTTCATCCTGGTTTTTTTCAAGGCTTTGGTGTGTTGCCATGATTATATTTTGACTTTCGTTTTCAGAAATATTATTATTTATAATTGTTGTGTTATAGTTTTCTTCTTGTATATTTGTCAGTTCTGGTTCCATGTCATCGTATTCTTCTTCCTCAATTGCATAAGTATTCTGTGTCGTTTTTGACTATTCGAATGATAAAAGTTCCATATTCGATAGAGTGAAAAATGATTCACTGTTTTGCACATCTTGCGTAATATCTCTGCGCCTACGATTTCTGAAAATTTTTAAATGATAGTGATTTTTCTGGTTCATCATTTGAAATGTCTACCGTGTCTTCAGATCTGGATGCCGACTTGGCTAAGCATTTAGAACAATCGACAGCATTTTGGTCAAATGGGTAGAGACCGCAAGCTTAAAATCCATTTACAATGTAGGCAGAACTAATTTTCTCAGTAATTTTTTTGAACGAAAGAAATTTTTTTGCATAGAAACAATTTCACCAATGTTCTCAAGCAACCATTCTCTAACTGCCGATTTCTAGAACTGTTTTATGGGTCTAAAAAGAGACACATCAGCTGGTTGAAAAATCCTAGTGGCATTTGTGTTTGGATACACAGCAAATATTTATATTTGAAGAGAGCGAGCTAGTACACTTATATCGTAGGTTAAATAAGGTTTGTGTCCGCCAACAAATAAAACTGGTAAAAAGTAAAGTTACAGCCTATATACGTTCCACTGCTGGGCACAGGCCTCCTCTCATTTCTGAGAGGGTTTTAGGGCAAGGAAGTGTCCACCGCGCTGCCGCAATGCATGTTGGCGAACTTCACATGTCTTCGAAATATTTTTTATTTCTTATTCTTCAGACATGCAGGTTTCATCACGATGTTTCCCTTCACCGCCAAGCACGTGGTAAATCAGCACTTAAAATTGCAATTAACAATTTCATTGGTGTCGGCGGGGATCGAACCCGGATTACTCACGTTCTGTTATATTAACAGCGAGCGTTAAAAACTGGTAGCTGAATGTTATTGCTCATTAAAAAAGGGTGAAAAACATGCTCGATAATATATTTAAATGTATTCGCCGTCATTTATTTTGAATTACTAGTCGCCACACCACAGTCATCAGGTACAGTTTGCTTGATTCTCTCAGGTAAATGTTGATAGGGTACACAATCGTAGGCAACACCATCTATCCATCAGGAGATATTGTAAAAAGTACTGTCATATTATTTTCTTTGGATTTTCCTTTATTATTAATATTCTTCTCTCCTTTTTCAGCAAAAACTTTTCCGGTAGATGAACAGGTTTGAAAACGGCTTTCAGCAGCATAAAATATCTGGAAGGGTCATCAAAAATGTGACTTAGATTAGACTTGTTTATCTGATCGATGATTTCACCATACCAGTTTCTTATGTAAGATTTGGATACACATGCGCTCGCTTGCGAGATTGATTTATAACTGGAAACTGTAGCTGGTCCCGAAATTCACGAACGAATTGAAATTTTTTTTGTGCCCCGAAGCAAATAAAAGGGCTACTCTCCGGGAAGCGGGGGAGGGAGGTCGTGAATGCTCTAAGTATACCACGTAGCCGGCTGCGTGGTTATGTGGGACTCACTGAGAAACCTCGTGTGCCTACCCACTAAACACCACCTGAGACTGGAAAGGTATTATTGCCGATTGAAAGCGGCCCTTGGGGAAAAGGGGGCCGCAGGAGGAAAAGGGGCACAGGGGAATTAAAAATTGAGCAATTTACTCAAGTAACCCCCCATGTATCGATAATTTTCACTATCATTTTTCCATGTATTGTATTCTTCCTCACTTATTTCTTATAATAATAACACAAGACAACTGTATTTCACAAAAAGTACAAATTTAAACACATCATAAAACAATAATATAAAGGCATTAATGAAATATAAAGAATAAAAAAATTTGGGAGGCGTCGGTCGTCGTCGTCGGCGTGAGATGTAGGTCTTCTCAGAGTGCCTGTGTTCGTGATAACGTCAACAACTCTAGTGTGACCATCTATTCGTGGTAACGTCCGACTAATTTCTGAGCAGTCCTTCATTATAAGCCTTTCACCACTGACAGTTGTGTGCAACACTACGAACTGAATAAGTAAATTTATTATTAAGTAAATTCAAACAGAATTTTTGTGCATATATATATATATATATATATATATATATATATTACTCATTCATCACGGTCTGATGATTAGCGTGACCGAAATGATGTTGAACTTTAATCATAACATTTTCATTATGTCGTTTTTACCGCCCAAAATATCAGGCTTTCGACTTTCCTCTGTTAAGTTGAAGGGTAAACGACCGTTTTATCGAAGGATATCCGTTCCTAATTCCACTGCTAATTTACTTAAACGTGAATTTTTCTCAATATGACTTTCTATCTTTAAAAAGCTTATTTCCTAGTGGAAAAAAGTGGAAAAACTCATCCTGCACAAACTTCCTATTTTTTTTTAATTGTTTGAATGTCATTAAGATTTTAAGAGACCGGTATTCAAATTATAAAAAAGGTTTTATTGTAACTCAATCCGAAATATTCTATTCCCGATCATTTCAGTGTGCCCCTACTTAGGGATACTTTTTAAAGTTTCAGTGTGTATATTTGATTTAAGGATATCAAGGATGGTATTTGCTTGTTAAATAATGTAATAAATTTTCTAGTCTGTGTAAGGACATTCCTATTGAAGGTATTTTATAATCTGGAACTCGATAAATTACGCAAACTATAAGATTCATCCCAACAATTTCAATACCGCAACACACAAAATGCATTTTAATGATTATACCGGTTGGAATATTCAGAGATTTTGCTTCCCATAAGTTTTGTATCAAGATACATGTCCCGCCTCCATTCTTATCTCGACGGCAATACGATGATACCAATTTATAATTTAAGTTAATTTAAGTTACCTTCGGAGCCTTCTTTTACAAATGTTTCACAGAAACACAATATATCTATCTCAATATATTTTTCATTAAACTCACTAATAAATAATTCCAAATTAGCAGGTTTTTACATAAACTACCTATATTCTGATGAATTAATGTTATTTAATTATTATTACAATTTAATATCTTAGAATTTAATTTTTTTTTATAATTACAATTTTCACTTAATTCTGAAAGGAGACAATTTACTTTTGTATGGAGAATGGGCCCACTACAAATTTTAAGGATTCCTAATGAAATGCATGTCTATTTATTTCTTATAATCGATAGATTACAATAGTGTAATTAGTTTTACTGCATCTAAACGGAGTATTGAGAAATTAACAATTAAAATATGAATCTAATAATAACCTAAAAACAAACTGAAAACAATTTTCTAGTAACTTTCACCAGTATTTAAAGTTAAAATAGTGCACAGTTGATGGTGTTCTGTGGTTGAATAATTATATTACATATTAAACAAAGTTGTAGGTATATTCAGCATTTATAGGTACATTAAGAATGATCGAAAATCTTTTTACTAATTCCGGCAAAACATAGTTGTTGTCGGTGTATAAATATCGTATGGATTCTATTTATATATATAGATGGATTCTATTTTTGACATGTATTGATTGATTGTGAATGTAAATTTCGAATAACAAGAAGGCTAAGGCTCAGATGAAGTAAAAAAAGGTAGATATCGCACCTAGAACAAGAAACTATAACCAATTTTATAACTTTGTGTGAGTCAGTGAAGTGTTACCACTTTTTTTTAAAAGTCCCTGATAATCGAGATACAATATCGAGATAAACTATAAGAGTAATTATATGCGATGCGAATGCGAAAGTATATCTGTCTGTTTTAATAAATTGCAACAATTTGACAAAAAAAAAATGAAGCACGGAGGAGGCGTCTATAGATCATTTAAAAGTTTTCTTGAGAGCTTGTCCAGTGAGCATGTAAGCATCGATAAAATATACAATATATGTAATGTAAAACATATTTATTATAAAAAATAACTTAATATTAAAAAAAAAACTACTTAGAATAAAAACTAAGTTTCCATGGAATTAAAAATATATTTTTCTAAATATAAAAAAAGTATATTTTAGTAAATGCAAAATAGAAAAACTCCAGGAGGGCACAAAGGAGTGTTTTAATTGGTACCCCCGGGTAGGAGAGATATGAAGTATTAACCGGAGAGGACACCTGAGTCTCTCTTAAAAAGAGCAAGGCCGGCTTCGCCGTCTCCGGGTTGTAGTGGACAGCATTAAGATTGGAATGGAGTGTCCTGATGTTGCAAAAATTCACGGATAGCGTGACAGATAAGCAAACTTTATATTTGCTTACATAAATTCAGGATCCGTGTTTGGCTTAACAAATAAGCCATTTAGTATTAAGCAACTTGCTGTATACATAAGGTACCTATTTGGGGTTGGCTATAGACATCCGGTACTTGATTTTGATAATGTTTTTAGTCTAGCAAGCTTGTTAGGGTTAAGTTTCAACCTATTACACTGTTTTTAGATGTCGGAAATGTGTTTTGAAATAATTACGATAGAAACAAATTTCACTAAAAATTGTGTAATAACGAAACGCAAATATTTATTTATTTTATTCTTTATTGAAGAGCCGTGGTAGCTCAGTGGTTAACGCTCGCTGTAAATATAACAGATGGCGAGTAACCCGGGTTCGATCCCCGCCGGCACCAATGAAATTGTTAATTGCATAAGTGCTGATTTCGCACGTGCTCGGCGGTGAAGGAAAACATCGTGAGGAAACCTGCATGTCTGAGGAATAAGAAAAAAAATATTTCGAAGACATGTGAAGTTCGTCAACACGCATTTGGGCAGCGCGGCGGACACTTCCTTGCCCTAAACCCTCTCAGGAATGACGGGAGGCCTGAGCCCAGCAGTGGGACGTATATAGGGTGTAACTTTACTTTACTTTACTTTATTCTTTATTGCATCCTTACACAAAAGAATACAAAGGGCGGACTTAATGCCTTGAGGCTTTCTCTACCAGTCAACCCATGGAGTGGTGAGTATTTCACGTAGGTGTGGCAATATAGAATAAGAGAACACAACACAAATGATAATTAACTACATAATATATACAAACTACTAATAAATAAACTATACATATATGATATATATCCCTACATATATACAAATATATAAATAAATGCATATACATAAAAGTATACATATTTAAATACATATATAATTAATATATACAAATGACTATGAATATATACGTCTGTTTGGCAATACATATTAATAGATGTTCACGGACCAACTTTTTAAAAGCGTACTTTTTGGGAGTTTTTCTGATGTCATCGGGCAAGGAGTTCCAAAGGCGTGTAGCCTGAACTGTGAAGGAGTTACCATAGAACTCGGTGAAGTGAACTGGAGTACAGATTTTGTTGTTAGAGGAAGAGCGTAGGACCCTATCATGAGATGAGGAAAGATAATGAAATTTACCCTTAAGATAAGAAGGCGAAGATGTATCATTTAATATGGAAAAAAGTACAAGCAATATTCTGGAGTTGCGCCTCTGCCGGATTGTAAGCCAATTTAGCTTAGATCTGTATTGCGAAATATGGTCACACTTACGAAGCCCAAAGATAAATCTTATACAGTTATTGAGGAGGCGTTCCATCTTGTTCAGAAGATCTTGGGACAGGTCTGGGTAACACACATCTGCATAATCAATTCTGGGTAATATAAGTGAATGGATAAGCATGATCTTAGATTTTGTGGGAAGAAAATGTTTTAAACGATACAGAGAGCATAACGTGGCAGTGACTTTACGACTCACATCTGAAACCTGAGTTCTGTGAGTGTGAAGGCCAAGATTTCTAACAGAGTTACTGAAATGAATTGTAGTATTACAATAGTAAATAGGAGGTAAGTCTGTCAGATTAATCTTAGCCAGCATCCTTGAGCTATCCACCAGTATAGCTAGGCATTTCAGAGGATTGACCAAAACTCCATAACGAGTAGACCAATCCTTGATAGATGCTAAGTTGCCGTTAAGGTTTTTGATCCCATTATGGATATCCCCAATCTCAGTTTGCGTATAAAGCTGAAGGTCATCGGCATACAAATGGTACGAGCAGTCGATGATGGAGGTAATAAAGTTTATAAAATGATTTCTTATATTTACGCGAACACTATACATTGATTAAAACTACTTTTACGGATTTTATCGCGTTTTATTTATATTATATATATAAATAAAACGCGATAAGATCCGTAAAAGTAGTTTTAATCAAATTTTATAAAAATTGAAAACATTATAGGAGAAAGAATACCGCCTTGCGGCACACCAGCATCCACATCAGCCCAAGCTGAGGATAGTTGCCACACACTGATTGACTGCTGTCGACCGCGAAGATAAGATGCAGACCAATCCAATTCAGTAGGTAGGGCCAAAATTCAGATGAGACAGTATGGAAAGAAGGATTTCATGATCTAAGCTTGTCAAAGTCTATTTTAGAAAAACTGCGAAGATGCATTACAGTAGGGGAATATTTGGAGGTTTAAGCTTATACGATGCATAAATTAAGTCGTGGCGTGAGAAAACCAAAGCGGGTAACTGTCCATGCATCATCACATGTTCAGGAGAACAGCAAGGATTAGATCAACAAATGAGTCATCGCTTCCGATATTATGATGAGTAGCCTTTAAAGGGAGAATAGAAAGATTAACTGACTCAATAACTGAAAGAAACCTTTTGGAACGAGGGCAGTTTTTCAACAGATCAGTATTGAAGTCACCCATGACTATACAGTGAGTGAAATATGTCAATTTGTTTTTTTTTTAACACAGATACACTCATAAAAAAGTTAATCACTTGGACCCAGACAATCCACTTGTGGCTGGAGACCCCTAGAGTGTTTTAGTAAAGCCGAAGCTGCGGAGGCGAGCATGGGTGCCTGTGATTTGCTACGCAAGTGCGAAGGGGCTGCACTTCCCGCAGTGCCGAAGCAGTTGCAGAAGTAACTTTGCGTCAATATTCCTGTATAAAAAGTGAGGTTATGATTTTATAAAAAAAAATTATTACTCATAAACTGTCTGTAAATGACGATTTACTCAAAAACTAGTGTACAATTAGAATGACATATAGTTGTACACTAGTTTTCAAGTAAATCGACTATTGAGTGGCTTGAATCACAAAATTCTACTCGAGTCGCATCTTTATCTTACGGCCAATGGTCTTTCTACAATTTAGTGATGAAATCGACTTACAAATTCGAGCAATTTATTGATTATGTAATATTATTATAAATTGATATTACGTAATATGTTTATAAAGTAATATCAATTTATGTTATATATAATATAAATTGATTAAGTATACTTTGTGATAGTTAAATTATTAATAACATTAAGACTTACTTCATAACGTTAGAGTGATATTATTTTATGAAGATTGTCGATACGCAAACCAAAAATAATATATAACTACCTATTAAGTTTAGTAATAAAAATTGTGTTGGATGGATGAACAATTATAAAAATAACTTGTGACAAATTGACACAGCTTCGATCAGCTAATTTGAATTGCGTAACTTGAGCGCAAAATCGAGTTACCTGTATTTCAGCTCGAGTTAACGCGAGTCGATTTTTTTCAGAGTTATCACCGCACATCTCTAAGACAATTATTTTTTAAATATTACATTACCAGAACCAATGATCTGTATAAGAATATCAAAACAACGTATTTATTTCACATTTCTTGATTCCGATTAGGTTTTCAAAAAATCTTTATGCTATATATAATAATAAATTGGTATCTTTTTTGTATATGATACTATTGCAGGCCGCTAAAATTTCTAGTAGGCCCAAAAATGATTGTCTCCTTTGAGGTGAGTTTGGTTTAGAAATACTTAGATTATTATTTACGAAAAAATGACATTCTTTCATTCAACTTTATATGATCTTTTACAATGTAATCATAATCATATCTTAAATAATTAATTTCTATGTTTAATTTAAACACTATGTAATTTAGTTTAGACATATTATAAAACTTGAGTGTTTTATTATCTCACCGTTGAATATCTATGAATTTACAATTTTTGTATTGTTTTGCGAATAATTTCATATTGTCATTTACAGTATCAATATTCAAATAACAGTTTTTACAAACATTTAACAAAAGAATAGTAGACTATTTAAAATGGAATAAGACATTGCACAAATTACTAATAATAATACATAAGGATTTTGTCATTGCTGCCAATAGATATTAGTATTATGTCATCTTTGGTAACGATTCCAGCCAAGCTGTAGACACTACTCAGAATCTCTGCTGAAGTTGCATAGGGTTTCACAATTCCTATGACATTATATTGGTCATTCCACTTGCCTGATCGTGCCAATGAGAGACGCACCGCAAGACCACGTACTTGTTGGTCACCAACGATGAAGATGTTCGCTTTCTTACTTCTACACTGTTCACATCTCGGCAACCTTAAACTATTAGAACCATAGAATACTATAATACATACACATTAGAACGGGGGAGTGGGCGGAGCTCGTGTAGCCACTAACTTGTCACTAACACGTCAATTTACACGTATAAATGTCAACACAATCAATCGTTTCCAATTTTCGTGTCAAGCGTCTCTGCATGCAAATTATTTAAAATGGCAAATTGTGCAATAATTACATGTCGAAAGAACAGCGGGAAATGGAATTTAAAGAAAGGAGACATATTCTACAACCAGTAAGTCGAAACTATTTATATTTTGTGAATATTAGAAACAAAAATAAAGATACATTTATGTGTCAAAAACATTAGTCAAAAGTCTAAAATGTGTTTGTAGTAGTGATAACTGATAATACGACGTAATTGCTTGTATGTGTGCTCCCGGCGACGCCAATCCTCCTACAAAGTAGGGTTGACAGCCATTCTATTGTGTATTTTATTCTATGGTTAGAACCTTGTGACTTTGATGGTACTACTGTATTACTACAGTTTATTTATTTATTTATTTAACATATTAACCATGATAAAGACGATATAATATGGTACAACATAAGCTTAATGAAAAACTACCGTGTACTACAAACCGCCTACATAATTTTTTTTTAAATATGAGCTACACCTTAATCTACAAAAATATGTTTAACGCAACACTATTAAACACTAAACAGCAATTGGCACGGTCAATACGCGGTAAATCGGCAATACATACGTAGTTAACTCATAGTGAACAAGAAAGGTGTGAGTCTTGCCACCGCCCACTTCACTGCGTCAAAAACCGGTCGTTCCTGCGTTGCGTATACAGGGGGTATCAATTAGTTAGTTACTTAATATTTAATAGTAAACGATTATAATGATTATCCTTAGGTTGTATATCGTATAGGTAATAATAGGAAATATAGTTAGTGGGGATTATAGTATTTAATTTTATTATTTTTTAAGTCTGAAGTCTGATATATACAGTTCGTATAATAGTTTTTTCATTTGTGTTTAATATTTTTATGATTAATTTCATTTTGAAAAGACATTGGTAAATGATTAATTAAATTCGGAACCATGTATTCTAAAGTATGTTTTCCGTATAAATTATTATAATTAGGTTTATCTAATTTTGGTTTGGCCGCACTGCGGGTTTTAGAATAGTTAGAAATGCCATATTTTTTTAAATCTTCATTAAAAAATTATTCATTTAAGAGAGTATATTCTACTTTTTTATGCATCGGTATAATTTTGCAGTAATCGAATATGTTATGGTAATCAGAATCACTGTGTAAGTTTTTAACTTGGTCTGGGACTATAGTTTTTAAGATGCGTAGTTGCAATGAATAAATGTTATCTAAATGTGGTTTGTAAGTTCGCCCATAACTAGACAAGCCATATGAAATTTTAGATTCGGCCAGTGATTTATATAATTGTAACAGAATTCTATAGGGGACTTTATACTTAATTATGGAGAATTTTGCTAATATGCTTCGAAGTCTATTACACACATCCTCAATATGATGTTTCCAGTTGAGTCGACTATCTATTATAAGTCCTAAGTAAGTTTGAGTTTCTACCGGCTCTAATTCTGCACAATGACAATTGAGAGTCAATTGTCCTTTGTGAAGGCATAGATGGTCATGCATGATAATGGTATTACTATATGGTATTACTATACTGATAGGTATTACTTTACTCCTATTGTGACTTGAACTTATATACATTAGCTTGGTCTGGCATTGATAATTAATCCTTTATCGTTGGAGTTTATAGTTTGGTTTTTACACATAGTATTTTCAGCTTCCAATAGTGATGTAGTAGCCGGAGCTTGGTTGAGCGGTACATATCTCAGATAAAATATTTGTATTTTTTCTCTTCTTTATATTTTCACTCCGGTGTTCATCTTCAGGCATGCGATAGTGACACATACTAGTCTCCGCAAAGTTGTTCCTTATGGTACTCGCCACTTTATCCCTCTCGACACTGCACTAATACACACTTTAGTATTTTCTTTTTGAGGCATTTTAGTCGTATTTATAATTGGTTGTTCATTTCCTTGCTGATTCTGCTTTTTAACTGTTTGTTTATTTCTATTTACTACTTGTTTTTTGTTTGTTACTTGGTTTTTCATATTATTCATTATTTGTTGCTGTTGTAAGTTTTATTTTCTATTTTCCTAACGGTCCCTTTATTCTTATCAACTTCGTCACAAGCCATCTCTAATTGTAATCGAAGCTCATAAATTTCACTTTTTAATGCTTGTATGGGTTCGTTCTCGCCACCAACGCCATCTATGATGTTTTGTAATGTACTTTCTGTATCTTTTGCTCGAGAGTTCGTGCTATTTACCGATAAAAACAAGTGGGATGAATCAGGAAGTGATGTTCCCTTCCTTTTTCTTCTGAATGTAAGAAAATCTTCAGGACTTTCCTGAATTTCATCATTTTCATCCTCAGACAAAACTTGGAATGTACTTCCTACGGGAATGTTGATGTTAGGTTGTTTTTGCTGTATCTGCATTTATCACATTGATATTTTAATCGGCTTTCTGGTTTCATTAAATAAAATAGTTTGTCACTTATGCTTGTGCAGTCCAAGTGATAATATTTTTTGCAGTCATTACACAATACGAAGTCCCTTCCTGTTATGATTTGTTGGCATTTATTGCAATTTTGCGAAATTTTGTTTTAGAATAAATTCAATTTAATCATTAATCAAAAAAATGTCAATATTAAATATAAAAATGTCAAAATTGCATGTCATCAATTGTCTTCATTAAGTCATAATAAAATAAAATAATTAAATAAAAAAAAAACTATTAGTTTTGACAATCACCGGTGACCGCACTTTGAATGTTTAGTTCTGGGGCAGCGCTTTGATTCATTCCGCTATGTGTCTTAACATGTAAGTGGCGAAACGTTGAGTCGGTTTGTTTTATCTTCTGATAGTATATATATATATATATATATATATATATATATATATATATATATATATATATATATAGTTCGTGGACTCAATTTTGAAATAATGAGTCACACAGTCACTTGCACAGCGGATTCACTTTATTGACAGTCACAATGAAAAAATTGTAATCACTTTTCGATAGTTTATTGAATTATCTACACGTAAACATATTTACGTTATAATTGTCAATTTAATGCCTGATTCGAAACTTTTATACGGAGGTTTGTTAAAACACAACCTCTCGAGTGCGACAGACTTATTACCCTTACGCGGCATGTTTCTAGTTAGGTACTCCACATGCAAATATGTTCAACATGATACTAGAGTCTGCAAATACACCTTCGTAATGATCAGAATCTGATATAACACTTCTATATAAAAAGGGAATCCAAACGACATCGGCAACTACAGGTCTATTAGCCTTCTACCAACTCTGTATAACCTTTTCTTCTCATATATAGAATACAGAATAAGCAAAACGTTGGAAAAAACAACCTGTAGAGCAAGCGCTTGCGGAAAGGCTTCTCAACGGTAGAACTTATATACATCCTAGAACTTGTCATCGAAAAATACCAAGAAAATAAACGATCACTGTATCAAACCTTCATCGAAACTCGACTACCGAAAAGCATTTAACACAATCTCACACTCAAGCATCTGGGAAGCCTTAGAAACCCAAGAAAGTAGGAAAAGAGTAAAATCTGGAAAACAAAATGTATACTTATTAGTCATAGTTTGAACAACACCTCCCGTAATTTGTGTTCTTAAGATAGGCAACGCTGTCTTAGGTCATACCGGGGCCTTTGGGCACACAAGAATTTGGGGCCCTGTTGGTAAGTAAAAAAAAGTGAATGGCGAAAACATTTATCATATACGATCTTATATTTATTATTGTTAATTGGTAAAAATAAAATAATATGTCACTAATAAGAACTCCACGACTTTTATGCCACCAGGGCGGCGCCACTTGACAATGAGGTAAAATATTTGACAGATTTCATTGCGGGGACGATAATTTCTTAGGAAAATGTAAACTTTAATGTTTTTTTCCTAAACTTTCTTTCAAAAAAGAAAATATTTTATAACAACATCAATACATGTATTCTTTTTATTTATTACATTATAATTTGGGCCTCACTTGTCTATAAATAAGGATTGTAACATTTATTTGCTATAAAATCTAATATTTGTGGTTAAAAATTATCAAATTTGATAAATCATTTGCCTTTAAAACTTTTGAAGTGTTATTTTTGTTAAGCAGTACGAAATGGTATTTTTATCTCACATATTATAAATTATTAAAACTACTTTTACGGATTTTTATCGCGTTTATTTTTACATTTTATTTTTAATTCCCGACGTTTCGGGTGCTTTCCAGCACCCATGGTCACGGGGGACTGAGATGTGACCATGGGTGCTGGAAAGCGCCCGAAACGTCGGGAATTAAAAATAAAATGTAAAAATAAACGCGATAAAATCCGTAAAAGTAGTTTTAATCATGTGTAGTGTTCGCGTAAATATAAGAAATCATTATATTATAAATTTATAGATTGCCGAAAATTGAAAAAACCCTATGAGTAAGGTGACTGTATAGCCCGTTAAAAATGCTTAGATGGCGGGGAAACCCGGAACTACATATTTTTTACCTGACAATGACACTTTTTCTGACTAACTCGGCAATGTATGGCTCGTCACTGATCAGGATTGCTAGAAAGTCACTAACAACTAGCAACGCCCTCATTTACTCTATAACTTTTTTGCCGGGTTATACTATGAATATTAATAATACCATAATACCATGAATATTATCTCATCTAAAATACCATGAAACTCAACAGTCGTTAAGAAAGAGAAACAGAAATTCAAGTCGTACTTTATTATTTGCCACGTCCCTGGCACCGTGTCCACCGCCTTGTCAACTATCTTGTCCGCCTGCATTACAGCCTGCATTCATCCCTAAATCGAAGCCACCTGTGTGGTAGTAAAGTATTAGTAAAGAACATATCCTACCGGAAACTGTCCTATGCGCTAGGATGTCTATTAGCGTTATCAATTGTAGAATGTAACTTGACTAACTCCGCAGGAGTTAATTTGCCTCACTATTTCAATGAGCCTTGTAATATCGAAGTTTAATACACGCGCACAGTGTTTGCCGATGATCACCTAACTTTCCGACTTGCGCCACGCACACATGCGACGCATAAAAGATGCCACGGTCAACACCTGCGTCATTACCGATGTCACAGTTCATTGCTTTAAGATAAATTAATTTCAAACAGAGTGCATGGTACTTAAATTAGTTTAACGATTCCAGTGTACAAATAGCGAGCATGAGCTTAAGTAAAGACTTCTTATATTTACGCGAACACTACACATTTAAGAAATACTAGTTTTTACGGATTTTATCGCGCGATTAAATCCGTAAAAACTATGGTTCATAAAAGATAGCTTGATCTCTGCGACAGTTGTCAGTAAAAATCACGCCTATGAAGTCCTGAATTTCTTAGTAGTACAGACAGTACCTGTCAATGTCATACTTTATGGGCATGCACTAATTAGGTCGGCATGCCCATAAAGTATGACATTGACAGGTACTGTCTGTACTACTAAGACTTCATGAGCGTCGTGTCGCAGAGATCAAGCTATCTTTTATGAACTTTAGTATTTTTTAAATGAGCTTAATTTGTTAGCGTGATTCACGTGTCTTATTATGAGTACGATGACAAAGCAGTTTCTAAACCGGTTTTACTGCGGTATAGTTGAAATATAACATATTTATTGTTTTTGCACTTTATATAATTTTGATTTTTAATTGTTTATTGATAGTTAGACATTTAACTTCAATATATAATATTTATGCCAAGGTTTTGTATCACTTAATACCTTCACACGTTACAAAATCACTGTTTTATAACTGGTTTATAACGGCGCTGAGCGTTGTTTGACTATTTTTGAACGGCATAGTTAGTAATTTTGAACAGTCATTTAATTTTGAGGTTGTGTTTTTTAATGTTTTCAACAAAATGGTAAAACTGCACTTAATTTTGGTTCAAATTAAGTGCAGTTTTATTCATTTTAATTAACTTCAGCACAAATTAACATTACTTTGGTTAGGGTTTAGTCTGTATTTGCGAGAAAAAGTCCCTAAACAGAAATCACTGACGACTGTTTTAGCACTTTACATAATTTTGATTTTCAATTGTTCGTTGATAGTTATGTCATTAAACTCCAATATATAATATTAATGACAAGGTTTTGTCTCGCTTAACACTTTTACACGTAAAAAAATCACTGTTTTATATTTTTAAACTTGATTTCTTTTACGGAGTCGATGTATACCATGACACATTAGCGCCCTCTCTCCACTTTACTCTCACAACTTTATACGTATGAATAAAATTGAAGTGTATATCCGTAACATCGAAATAACTTCTTTTTATCGAACTCAGGTTATTTGCGTGTGACATCTTCATCATTTGTAAAATTAAAGTAATGAAACTGAGTAATGAAACTTAACGAACAAATAAAAAACAATTCCTGGAGTGATATAGGCTGTATATGTATATGTATAATTGATAAAATAAATAGTCATTGATGATCATTTTAAAACATCAAAATGATACCGCATTAATAGAGCTAGCCATGCGAAGCAGGTGCGGCTCGCTAGTTCCAAATATAAAACCCCCGTTTACTGGGTATTAGCACTCCTATTCCACCTGGGTGTCCTTCTCGGTAGCTAAACCCTTCTTACCTGTTGCTGCCGGCAAGTAGCAGTTAAGTATATAGAGAGCCAATATAATCACAGGATGTGAGGCATTCCATCTTAGTCCTCAGAGGTAACAACACAGCTATAGCCTTCTTTGCTTGAAGTTGGCTGCAGGTGTCTGTAGACGGCATTAGCCACTTACTATCAGGTGGATCGTGAGTTCATTAGTCACTTGGTATATATAAAATAATGAATGATAAAGAGTCACCCGCGGAATTAAAAAGCAAAATTCATAGCATAGCGAGAAATATCGAAAGTTGTCTAGTACGCCGCCTCTTTTTACTATCTCGTACGCTGTAAGCTCGTTCTGCGTAGATAGAACCAAAAATTAATAATCAAAAACTGGAGGTAGCCGGGCTAACTATGGCATTGGGACGTCAAAGTTTGACGGTCAAACTCTTAGTCCCCCCTCATGACCATGGGTGTTTTAAAGCGTCCGAAACGTCGGGAATTGAAAATAAGTTAAAATAAGTTATTAAACGCGATAAAAGCTAGGTCGTATCGGTCCGGAAAAATCGCCGGTGGTAAACTATTCCACAGAGAGGTTGTACACGGAAGAAAACTCCTTTTGAAACCTACAGTGGTAGACCGCCAAGCATCCAGATGGTGTGGATGGTATCGGAACGTTTGACGCGTAGTGCGTTCACGAAATTTGGCTGGAAATGCGATAAAATACGCAAAGAGATGCAACATCTCTTCGCAGCGCCAATGAATCGAGCCGATCGGAAAGCACTCGGTGGTCGATGATACCAGCCGCTCTGCGCTGGATGCGGTCAAGTGGAAGGAGCTGGCACTGGGGTGCCACAGCCCATAGATGGGAACGGTATTCCGTGTGCGGCCGAACCTGCGCCTTGTAAAGTTGCAGGCGGTGTGCCGGCATGAAATACTGTCCTGCTCTGCTGAGCACGCCAAGCTTTTTAGAGGCCAATTTGGCCTTCTCTTCCAAGTGACCACGAAACTGCACGTCACTCGATATGTCGACGCCGAGAATTCCGATACTGGCTGAGGTAACAAGGGGAGTGCCTTGAAACTGAGGAGATATGACAAGGGGTTCTTTTTAGCGGTTAACGCGCATACTTGTGTCTTCTGAGGGTTAAATTGGACTAAATTAAGTCGCTCCCAATCTGAGACTTTGTTCAGCAAAGATTCGACTTCAGACGCAAGTTGTCTTTTACATTTCACGGAGATGCAGTTTATAAAATAAAATAAAATACAACATCTTAAACACCTTTCGAAATTCCTGGGTCTGCGCTTTGCATCAACATATTTTGATAAATGGCCGGAAACTAGACAATAAACTATAGAGTCTACGATACACCACCATGGGACTATTTAAAAAATCAAGTAACTACATGTCCAACATCTACGCACAGGCCTCCTTTTTATTCTGACGGGGGATGTTTAAAAGGAATAAATTCCATTAATATTCAACGAGCCTACATTAAAATGACGCTGTAGACTCTACACGTAACCAATACCGTACTAACGTGTTTAAAGGTCATTGTTTAGAAATAACCGGAGTTATTATTCAGCGTCTTACGATGTAAATACTTTGTGGAGTGTCCAGTTACCTCGGTAACTTGGTCTAAATTTTTTATTAATTTATTCAGAGTCTCCACAATGTTCTCTACATTCCGTTCTCTACGGTCTGTTCTGTAGAGACTACTTGTAAGAACCCTGGTACTCGGACTAAAATTGATTTAAGTATATTATTTTAACTATTAATTAGTGAATCTATAATGTAAAAGCTATTATATATAAATATAGTATATATAGTAAATATTTTAATGTCTTAATGTGATTTTTTCCAGCGTACAAATCCGGTATTAGTATCGAAAGTCTACCGCGCTCACTGTTTGGAGTAGATGCAGCATCAAGACAAGTTGAGGCAGTGCCGAGGATGTAGCTGTACCGAGGGCGGATATTTGATTCAATCAGGCGGTTACATTACTGTGTATTAATGTACAATGTAATAGGTGGTATTCGTAGTACTCTTTTGCCTCAGAATCCGTCTAGGTAACTCTTACCCCATTACCTTTTTCTGCCTCTAAGTAGCAGTGCTAGCACTGCTGTACTGGGACTAAAATTGATTTATTTTATTTTGGTTATTAATTGGTGTATTTACAATGTAAAAACTATTAAATTAAATTGAAATTAAAATCATTTAAACTAGTCCATATCACAAATCATAGATTCACATCGAAATCAAAATATTAATCTAAGGCGTACATTACACGCTCATGCAGGATGTCAGTTTTACAACAATCACGGTTGTGATTGAAGAATAACCTACCGTGTAATGCAGTGATTGACGCCTACATGAGCGCGTAATGTACGCCTATTAGTCACCATCCGTTTTTTATCAATCATGATTGATGGAATTGATTGACGCCTGCATGAGCGTGTAATGTACGTCTTAGTTATAATTTCATTACAATTTATTTATATCAATTACATAAATATATATATATATATATATATATATATATATATATATATATCAAATTATATAATAATAATTTAAATTTAATTATAACCATTACCTAAATTCACACGAAATACACAAACACAACACAACAGATGCATAGCTCTAACGTCTGAAAGGGTCTCAGTGACTCAGTGGCCCAGATATTTGAACTGCGTGTCTTTTTTAAAGTGACTACCATTTAGCGCGACCGGTGGGACAGTATTAGTTTTTGATCCCGTCTTAAACACCATGTACTCGCTTTTGATGGCTTTGTATCTGAACCCATGGGCAACTGCGGATCGAAATGAGTTTTCGAAGGGCACCGATCGATGAACTCAGCAGCACCATGTCGTCTGCATAACTGATGTTATTGACAAGAACGCCATTAAATTCACTTGAGAGACTACCTATAATTCTAGTTACCGGTATAACAGCTTATTAAAATCCGCTGCTGGACATAAGCCTCCCCATAGATTGCCTCAGAGGAGATTATTTGCCATAGTTGTCACGTTTAGAAAGCGGATTAGCAACCGCAGTTATTGAAGTGAAAACTCCTTTAGCGGCGTTGTAAACTTTTTTGTAATGGGTAAAAAATGTTAAACTCACGTCAGGACACGTGACCTGATCGAAAGTTCGTAAGAAGAAAAACTTCTTTAGCGGCGTTGTGTACATTTTTGTAATGGGTAAAAAATGTTAAACTCACGTCAGGACACGTGACCTGATCGAAAATTCGTAAGACGGATGGAGAGCTTTTTAATGTAATATAAATTGTCATGTTTGTGTACGATAGCGCAATAAATATATAATATTGTATTCTACCACATAAATAATAGTACTTTTATACTGATAATTAAAACAATTCGTGCAAAATTATTCCCTAACCATTCCAAAATATCAAAAATGCACAACGTTAATATTCAAGTTTTCACTTCTGCCGGCACTCCCGGAGTGCAACCCGTCGTTTTTTTAGTCGTTATTAGCAAGACGCTGCTGCTCATTTCCTGATTTTTTTTCCTCTGTCGCCTTTCACGACTCCCACGAGATGATATGGGGTAGTGGATGTTCTTGCTCCGCTATATTAAAATATAGTACTAATTCTATTACTTGGTCTAAATGTGTTTTTTTAAACGTTACCCTACACTAGGATTTTCTCCTGTATCGTGTTACAAACATAAATTGCACAAGGACAAACATCCAGACCCGGAACAACTATTTGTAGGCTATACAAATACTTGTTCCGTGCGGGATGCGAACCCGCGACCCCCAGCGAAGCCACTCATTGGTAAGCCACTGCGCCACGGAGTCGTCGATTTATTTAAGTAAAATTTTTATTCAGCGATTGTTGATTTGGCAAACTTTGGCAAACACTTTCTTTCCGAGGTCGATTACAGCTTTAAACAAATAATAGTTAAAGTACAGATTTAATTTTATTTATTATAGGATCCCAAGCAGATGGTAGCACCCAGCCATCTTCTCTATTGAAATTAGGATGTTTTTTGATTTCAATAGCCTCGCGAATCATCCTTGGAAGGAATCGGTGTTCTTGACTGATGGTAAAAACTGACCAATCTTCTTCAGCGGCTTGAAGTATGTTTTGATGGAAGCGCGCTTCAAGATGTAGCCAATCTTGTCAGTGACTCCTCTAACATATGGCAGTACAGCAGGTACACGCTCGACTGTGGCCGGCTTCACTCGTGACGTAGTGACGTCTGTGACGTAGGCGCGGGACCCGAAGCTTGTTGTCATGCAAAACTTGCTTGACATGTTGGAGCTCGGCAGCCAGGTGTTTACTGTCACAGATCCTTCATTCTCTCTGAAACAAAGATTTACCCACGGTAGCTAACTGTGAAGGATGGTGGTGAGAATCACCATTTAAATATCTATCTGTATGGGTCTTTTCTCTATACACAGTATGGCTCAAGGTGTTGGCAGGATTCCGAATTACTAACACATCTAGAAAAGCTAAGGAATTGTTTGCCTCTAACTCCATTGTGAACTGAATTTCAGAATTTATAGAGTTAAGATGGTCTAAAAATGCAGTTACTTTATCTAAAGGTAGAATTGTGAAAGTGTCGTCTACGTACCGCTTGTAGAATCTTGGGTTTATGGGAGAAGTAAGCAGGGCTTTCTACTCAAAGTCTTCCATGATTATGTCGGCGACAATGGGAGATACATTCGCTCCGAAGCTTCGCTTGTCTCGCCAAATTTAATACTGCCCCGATCGCGTATTGCAGAGCCTTTAAATACACCTTTTTTACCGAAACATCCAGAATATTCAAGTAAATACGCGCGCCAACCGACCAGGCGCCGAAAGTTCGAGTGTAGGGCTTCTAGAAAGCTTAGTTCTTCAATTCGATACTAGATGGCGCTGTTGGTTGAAATATTAGTGATGTCATTTTCTGCAAAGCTCTCTCTTCGCTCTGTTACCCGACACTAGATGGCGCTATTGCCAGATGTCAACTTAGCCGCGCAACACTGCCCCCTCCTAAGACATGCTCGTCCCGAGCATTATCGGCCCCATAATAACGCGCTAGGCGATCCACATGTCCGATCCATGAGTCCCTCTTGCGCCTTTCTGTATCCGGTAGGTTACATCGTTGATCCTGGTTACAATCCGGTACGGGCCGTCCCATTTAGCTTGAAGCTTAGGAGATTTCCCTTTGCTGCGGACTGGATTGTGCAACCACACTAGTGAACCTTCGTCGAAGCCTTTATTGTTCATTTTGCGGTCGTACCGGGTTTTCATCTTCTCAGACATTTGCTGGTTGTCTGACGTGCTCATAAATGTCATTCATTTTGTTCCGCAAGTCATTTGCATAATCGGTTATACTGCGTGGGGTATCAGGTGGTATCCCGGTGATCAGGTCTGCAGGCAGCCGTAATTCTCTTCCAAAGTTTGCGAAAGCTGGTGTCGCTGCTGTACTTTCGTGAACAGCGCTTCGATACGACAACAAAAACGGTTGTGTTAGACATTATGACAACAAAATGTGCTTGTCCCAATCTCGTTGCCGATGGTCTACAACTTTTGCTAGGTACCTCTCCAATGTCTGATTAAATCATTCTACCACTCCATCAGATTGCGGGTGATAAGAAGTCGGTCTTGTTTTGTGAGTACCCATAACTCGGCAAGTTTCCTGGAATATTTGAGACTCAAAATTCCTTCCGTGATCGCTGTGAATCTCTAAAGGTACTCCAAAACGACAGAAGACTTCATGAACTAGCTTATCCGCAACTGTTGAAGCTTCTTAATTTGGAATGGCGAAGACTTCTGGCCACTTAGTGAAGTAATCCATTACAACCATGAAATACTTGTTACCACTTTCACTCTCCGGAAACGGCCCCGCCACGTCAATGGCTATTCTCTCCCATGGTGCACCAATATTGTACAACTTCAATGTACCTCTACTACGAGTCTGAGGTCCCTTTACAGCCGCACAACTTGTACATTTGCGACACCAGTCCTCGACATCGTTTCGACAGTGGACCCAGTAAAACCGTTCTCGGATCTTCAATAGAGTTCGTTTAACTCCCAGATGGCCTCCTGAACAATCATTATGGTACAGCTGTAGAACATCCGGTACTTTAGCTTTAGGGACAACCATTTGCAAATGACAGCTGTCTCCCCCGAACATTTTCCCATTTACGGCACAGAACTCCATCCTGAAGCAGCAAGCTGTCCCATTGGGCCCAATAGCTTTTAGTGTTCGAACTCATCGCTGAGACGTCGCTCCACTTGGGCTTGGGAGCACTGGCCTTCATCCATTCCAGAATCAGCTTGATGTCCGGATCTTCCTGCTGTGCATGTTGTAATCTGTCCTTCCGCTCGTTGCTGAGGTGGTCTGTCCTGAGATACCACTTCCTTACCCTTTTGCCTAGTAATGTTCTCGCAGTCATCGGGATAAGGTTTTCTTGACAATGCGTTGCCATGAGGTTTTCCGCTGCGATGTCTGATAGTAAAGTCGTATTCCTGCTGCTGCTGGGCGGTGATGTTAGCCGCACTTCCCTTATGAGATCGTTCACCTTCCCTTTCTAGGGTTCGCTTAGGGTAGCTGGATCGAAGATGGCCCCTTTCCCCACAGCCATAGCACCTAGGGCTGTATCCTTTATTGTGGTCGCGAACCGTAACTGCTGCAACATCCCTAGCATGAGGGTAAAGATGATCCTGCCGCCGCCAGGCGGTGCCGTCAGCTGCATTACCCTCTCGAGATCGATCAACTTCCCTTTCTACGGTTCGCTTAGGGCAGCTGGATCGAAGATGGCCCCTTTCCCCACAGCCATAGCATTCATCTCCAGTATCCATTATTGCGATCGCGGACTTCTGTAGTTGCTGCAACCTCCCTGACGCGATGGGAACGAAGATCCTGCCGCACGGCTTCCACCTCCAGTGCATGGGCTACGGCGTAAGGCTCTTAAGCGTCACGTGGTGTCCGAGCCTCACAGCAGCTCTGATTTCAAGGTCGCGGATGCCGTCGACTGCTCCCAAAGTCTTCGTCATACCGTATGATTCCGTAATTTGGGTGTTTTTTTTATAACCCTACAGTCAAATCTAGATATCACACTAGTTCTCTTAAGTTCTTTAATTAAACTTTTTGATCCAGTAAACGCTCATACAGTTTGTCATTAAAACACAAATTCTTACCTCGGAATACAAAAAGTATTAAATTTCCTTAGAATCTCTCACCTCAATCCTGAAGACCTCTTCACGCTGTTTAAACACGCTGTTTTTGCTCTAAACGCTCTTCACGATGTTTGCTCTGAATACTCGGATATATTCTTTATTCTACCTTAACACGTGGTAGAGCCACACTGCAGCTATGTATATTACCGTTGTAGCACGAATGGGTCGGCTCGACCGGGGAAGGACCAAGCTCTCACAGAATACCAGCGTAAAATAGCAGCTTGATACGGCTGTGTTTCGTATGGTGAGTGTTGAGATCCGAAAATCCTGTTTTACTGGAAGCGAGGCATTCCATTTAAGTTCTCATCTGCTTTTTGATTCTTAATCGACGATAAATGTAAATATCTATGGGCCACAGCATCCACTTACCGTTGTGATAAACTTTTCCACATAAATGCCCTAAAGCATAACATAAAAACTAGCGATCAAAATCCAATAAATGTAAAATCTTATCGGTTCAACAAAAATGGCGTATAGTTATCGATTATCGAAAACTAAATGACATCACTGTTGGAGACAGCTACCCAATACCGCAGATATCTCAAATTTTGGATCAGCTGGGTTAGAGTTAATACTTTTTGACCCTTGATCCTGCTTCAGGACTTCACCAGATCTTGATCAATGAAGAAGACGCATCTAAAACGGCCTTTAGTATATCTCAAGCACATAACCAATTTACAAGAATGCCCTTCGGTTTAAAAAACGCGCCTGAATACCGCTCTCACAGGTCTCCAAGGAATACGGTGTTTTCTTTACCGTGATGACATTGTCGCATCAGGAGGCACTAACTATTACTGGGATGTCTACTTACACTGAACGTTTAAGGTCATTGACACTATTTGCGAACACCGTAGGATGAATTATTTCTATGTATTTTTTTTGGATATTCGGAAATTTTGCCTATGTAATATATTTTTTTTATATTTTACAAATACTTTCGAGGATAGCTTCTATTCCACTTACACAAAACACCATATTATTTTCCAGACGGTAAACAAAGTCACCAAGTATATTTTTAATATATTTACACTTTATACAAATGTAACAATAACCCTGTGGTTCCCGTTAAGTGCGTTATAAAAAATCAGTATCCAAACGTACAGAAAACTTTTTTAATAATTCGACCATTAATAATTTAATTTTAATTTAAAAATATATTAGCAAATTGTATGTGCTTTTGTGTGATGAGTAAGAGGAGTGACCCCGCTTTACCGATGCTCGTGTCAGTTTTTTTTAACAAATTTTTAAAAATTAGTCTATCCATTAGTCCATCTATTGTGCTGGTCTAATGTCTGTAGTTAAACATAGACCTGCTCAATAGATGGCCTCATATTTGTCATTTGTTACCTCGCTTGGTAGGCGGATTGGCAGTCGTTCATTTTATTACTTGGAGTTGTCATCAGGAAAATGCTGCTGCCCATCTCCAGTTTCAATTCGCTTTTGGCGACCCACGGGGCGATATAGGTTCTCTTACGCCACCACTACGCGGCAGTTCTTACAATAACATTTACTTACCTTTACGACATAGCCAAATGTGGGCTTGCCGCAATTGCCAACGGGTCATTCACATTTGGCATTAATACTGCTCCCAAAGCCTCCGTCATACCGTATGCTTCCATAATATTTCTGTTTTTTGAAGACGAGCCTGTTATTAATTTCACATGTTTTTTTAAATTAATTAAAAAAGCTTAAATGTAACATTTTAAAGCCAATGGTACATAGGGCGCACTCTATGCCATGTGGCATTCTCCGCCAGTCAACCTTGTGTGCCAAAGACTATTGTTGGCAGGTGCGTAACATCTTACGTATACAATTCCCAATAAGTGAATTATCCCACATAGAATTTTTTTGTTCAGAAAACTCGATCGTTAAAATATTTACTTTATTTAAAATAAATTTTTAATTTATTTAAAATAATTTTTCAAAAAATTGTTATATAAATATGTATACCTGCATAAATATCCAAGTATTTATATTTTTGTATATTGTACATATATTATATTTGTATAGTTTATTTATTATCAAACATACAGTTTAATAATAAATAAACTATACAAATATGTATAATGAAGATTAGAATGAGAACGTGTGAACCGACAGGTTTTTTAAAGTGAAGTTAGTTTTACCATGTTTAAGTACTGTGTATTGCTAAACAGACGTATGCATTCAGTCATTTATATGTGTTAATTATATATGTATATAAATATGTATACGCGCATAAATATCCATGTATTTGTATTTTTGTGTATTGTACATATATTATATTTGCATAGTTTATTTATTAGTAAACTGTATACATAATATATGTAGGTAATTTATCATCTTTGATTTGTGTTCTTTTAATCTATATTGCTACTCCCACGTCTAATTTTCACTACTCCAGTTCAGGCGAGAAACAAATGGCGTTACATCCATTCGAAAAACGAATACGCTGAACCTGAATTTTACAGAGTGACGACAAGAGTATCTATCGCCTCTGTCTTCACCTATCCGCTGACTCAGGGTGACATTGTGGCAAAATCTTTCTAAACTGGAAGACTTCGCAACTTTTATTAAATTCTAGGAAGCTTTTAGTTAGTTTACGACTAACTAGAAGAATATTTTAGTTATTTTATGACTAACTAAAAATGTGCTAGATTTTATTACTTTCAAGGCTCTAAATTTGATTTTAATAAGAATTCCTCTAGAAAACAATTTTTTTTTAGATTAATATGCAATACGAGAACGATAGCCACGCAAAACATTTTTATTTCATAATACAATCAAGTATCAACACATCAACCCACAGAACATTCGCTCAGTCTTTACTTGACTTTCGTTCCACGCGTTCAAGTCCTGTGTTAAGATGATGAATCAATCGCTGCAATCTCTCCTAAGTGAATATTCACACATTGGACATTTGTTTGTTGATTGTATGAGGAGAAACCCGGACTTTACTTGTCAGGTCAGTTATTTTTAAACATCGTAACGCAGCATGACATTCTTAAGCTACCTTGCACAAGTTCTCTATAATAGGTCAAAACCCCAAAACCGGAGTTAAAAGCTATTTTCATGGCTGTGTTGGCGGAAATATTTTTATTTAAATTTTTTTATATAAAGACATTTACAGAAAAAACATTACTTCATCAAACTGTAAAGACAGTTTGTTGGCGAAAAATGCACTCTTATATCTTATTACATAAATAAGTACTCAACCCACATAATATAACAAACAAATAGAAATTTTAAACATAAACATTATAATTTTCACACTTTATCAATTCCAAATACAACCAGATAACATTGCAACAGAATAAAAAATGTAAATATAACCCGGATATATTGCCTTAACTAATCTATTTCATTAAAAAGCTTTGGTATTAAATATTTCGTACATCTTTTACCATAGTAGTTTTTAACACAAGGCTGAAATAATTTCCCTTCTCTAACTTTCCTGCTTCTACATTTATTATCCAATTTTTCGTTATAATGGTTTTTATTAATGTTTTTCAAAACTAATAGCACGTTAACTTTGGTGTTTTACCGGTAAAATTTTACAAATAGAGAATAACTTATTATAATCTTTCTTACAATTTTCTTTAATTTTTCATTTACAAAATATTTTAGAAATCTTGTCTGTAGATTTTTAATGTCCTTTATATAGGAAGTAAAAGTACGACCATACACACCAAGTTCATAGGTTATGAGGCAATCCACCAAAGTATAATATAGAAGATACACAGATTTTTTGTTCAAAATATATTTTAAATAATAAAATTTAGATAATACAGCCGACTACCTTGTACATACATCAGATATTTGAGGTTTTCAATTAAAGTTTTTATCAATTACCTACTACTACCTACTAACCTAGTCCTAAATACGAGTACTTAAATTTATCAACAAATTCAATTTCTTTACATTTACAATTAATTTTATTATTATGCAAAAACACAAAACAGTGGCCTACAACAGCTATCTCATTCAATGTGCAGCATTATATGTGGAGTGTATATATGTATGCATTTTGTTTTATTAAAATTTTGAATTATGCCATTATCATGGGCCCATTTTGTTACATTCTCGAAGTCAATTTGTATATTATTTTTCAATTCTTTTGTTTCTTAAGAGGTAAATAGCAAGCACATGTCATCCGCATACATATACACTTGACAGTTTTTTATTACATTAGATACACCGTTTACATACATAATATAACCCACAGGACCGTAAACAGAATCTCATACACTGTGTTCGTTAGTGACACTTATTCTATAAAATCTTTTCTTTACTGCTTCATAAATTAATAAATGTAAACAGATCGATGCAGCAACAGGACAGGAAGAAACAAATGCTTCGGTGCTGTCGCGATCTATTCGCCTAGCCCAAGCGCTGAGAAAGTTTGGTCTGCGGCCCGGAGATGTAATAGCTTTAGGAGGCAACAACCATTTGGATCTTCACATACCATATTACGCTGCGTTATTAAATGGTTATCCAATAGCAGGCGTAGACCCCTTATTTAAGTATAGTAAGTATTTACATTACATTTAGAGAGGTATGTCAGGATCGTGCTAAATGGAAGTCTGTAGTCTCTGCCTACGCCTCTGGGTGACAGGCGTGAGTGTTTACGTATGTATATGTATGTAAGTATTTACATTACCCCACCTCATCCCGGTGTTATTAAGGCGGCTTGTGTAAAGCCTCTTTAGCCTCCTGCTCTGATGCGATAAAATTCTTGAAAACAGTTTGATTTAAGTTTAATAAAGGTTTAATATATACATGTAATCCACAACTAACTAACTGCCACAATGGTTTAGTGGTTGTAAACGCCGTTGCTGATCATAAGGTCATCAGAGGTCCTGGGTTCAAATCCCTTGTCGGTAAAAATCAGATACTGATAATCAGTAGCAGACTGGTGACAGTCTCCGGTCTTGTCGGATAACCGTCCCATCGGATTATGAGAGTGATGGAATAGAGAGTGTACCTGTGTTTTGCGCATACACTGCTGGGCACTGTAATGTTGTCCTGCCCAGATGGCTAGCCTCGTGTGGCCGCCGTGGCTGAAACTCGGTCTTGTGGAGGACATAAGCCACAACCGCGAAATATATTTGTGCTTAAGCATAACTATCACATTGCATTTGGTGTTCGCATTCGTAAAATTGTGCTAATCTATGGATCGATCATTCTTAATTTCAGATGAATTAAGGTCATTACTTAAAATAACGCAGCCAAAAATAGCTTTCTGTCAACATACGTCGCAAGAAAAATATAAAAGAGCGGCTCATGATTTAGTTCTAGATTTGAAGACAGTGACTTTCGAAGAAGGAGAAGGTTCTATGCAAGAGCTTTTAGGAACATACGATGCTGTCGAACCAGAAGCTGAATTCAAGTGAGTTTTGGCAATTAAATTATGTCATTGGTTACGAAATTGGAGTTCTAAACCTTAGATTCATTACGCACAAAAATCATGTCTCAAACAAAGCACGAGCACTATGGCGAGGTTTCTAACACTAGTGGTCTATACTATACAATTTTAATTTTAATTTTACAATCATTTAAAGGAGATTTTCCACTTAGCGTATGTCAGTCCCATCATACCCTAATATATATCACTAGCTCATATAACTCTTTAATTATTATACGACGTGGGTCATGGATTCGAACAGAACACTCGCATTGTCGCCATTTGGTTGGGATAAAATATTATGGATACGTACCTGTACTATATGTCAGATCTGTTCAAATTCAAGACCCTTATTCAATAAAAATAAATTCAAGCAGACTCAAATCGACCACATTCCATCAATTATTGGATGTAGGTCTTCTACAATTCTACAGTCTTCATAATTAGGCGAAGTTGTTTTTCTCATCACGAACACAAATTTCTTACATGGAACGTGTCCAGATCTGAGTCTATGATCAGTAGTAACTAATTTCCTACTTCAACTAGTATTCATGAACCAGGGCACATGAAGAGGCTGATACTGTATGGTTTTGTACCATATTCCCAAAACTCAAAATAAACAAATGTATGTAGGTACCTATTTTTTTTAATAAAAATACTAGCAATGTATATTCTCTAAACTTAAAATGCTTGTATTAGAAGTGATTCACGACAGTAGTGGAATAGCGGATTCGAACCCACGACCTTTTGAGTTCGTGGTTCATATACTTTTACTTTATTAAAAAATTAGTTACGTGACGGTGATTCAAATAAAATTATGCTTAATAGTTCTAAGACTAGTGACCGCCTGCGGCTTCGCTCGCGTTGATTTGGAAATTACGGCAATTATGCTTAAATTTGTTCCCTAAGGAATTATACTTTTCTTAGGACAGGTGTACAGTATCGTGTGTGCCTTTACTAGACACTTACTGCGCCTACTTACGTGGCAAATTGGAAGTCTCTAATAATTATAGTTACGAAACTATGTCAGTTTTAAAGCGGAAAAACTTACCTTCATTATTACCTATCATGTGGCAATTTGAAAAATTCCAAAACGAAAATAATATAACTTTATATCAAAGAGATAAATCTTCGTCCTGATCCCAAAAAATCGTTGCTCAGTTCTTGTCTAAAATTTTATATTGAGGCTGAGTCGTGGGTCGTGAGTTGTGGGTTGTTGAGTCAGAGAGTGACTAAACAAATGAATAAACAAGTATAAATGATTCAAAATTATTATTTATGGTAATTATTACTGGATGTGGTGCTTGATTGGTTAGTTTAATTTCTTTTTGTTTTAGAATTTATACGTTGTTTAGTTTTTTTTTCTCTTATAATGATGTACATACCTGTAAAGGCATATGCTTTATCTAAAAATGTAGTATTTTGATTGTAATAGTGTTTATTAATACTATCGCTGGTGTATCTATTTAAATACATATATTATAATTTAGTTAACAGCTATAAAAGAAAAGCATTTAAGTAAACATTTTTTAAGAAAATAAAGTTTGATATTATTAAAGTTGTCTTCAATCTAAATTCCGTGATAATTATACCCATGTATAAACAAATACATAAATATTCCCCTATCTAGTTTCGTCTTTTCTCTTGATCTTCCCCTTTATTCATGACTAAAAATGCCAGGCGTGGCAATAATGGCAATTCATTTTTAACTAATTGTAATCTAATAGTAATAAGATATTTTAATAAAACTTTAATATTTTATTACAGAATAGCCGAATTCGACGTTGATAAAATATATGCATTTCTAATAAGCACTAGTGGCACCACGGGCTTCCCCAAAGTAGCAGCCTTCAAGCATCGAATTATAATGGAAAAGTTACTTTATTTCACGAAACATTCAAATAATGCGAGAACCATGTGAGTAATGTTATGAAATCTTGATTTTACGCGAAACTTTGATATTTTATCGATTTATCGCGATTTTAACTTTATTTCACGAAACATTCAAATAATGCGAGAACCATGTGAGTAATGTTAAGAAATCGTGATTTTAAAGAAACTTTGTATTTTATCATGTACCGTTTACTTTATTTCACGAAACATTCAAATAATGCGAGAACCATGTGAGTAATGTTAAGAAATCGTGATTTTAAAGAAACTTTGTATTTTATCATGTATCGTTTACTTTATTTCACGAAACATTCAAATAATGCGAGAACCATGTGAGTAATGTTAAGAAATCGTGATTTTAAAGAAACTTTGTATTTTATCATATATCGTTTACTTTATTTCACGAAACATTCAAATAATGCGAGAACCATGTGAGTAATGTTAAGAAATCGTGATTTTAAAGAAACTTTGTATTTTATCATGTATCGTTTACTTTATTTCACGAAACATTCAAATAATGCGAGAACCATGTGAGTAATGTTAAGAAATCGTGATTTTAAAGAAACTTTGTATTTTATCATGTATCGTTTACTTTATTTCACGAAACATTCAAATAATGCGAGAACCATGTGAGTAATGTTAAGAAATCGTGATTTTAAAGAAACTTTGTATTTTATCATATATCGTTTACTTTATTTCACGAAACATTCAAATAATGCGAGAACCATGTGAGTAATGTTAAGAAATCGTGATTTTAAAGAAACTTTGTATTTTATCATGTATCGTTTACTTTATTTCACGAAACATTCAAATAATGCGAGAACCATGTGAGTAATGTTAAGAAATCGTGATTTTAAAGAAACTTTGTATTTTATCATGTATCGTTTACTTTATTTCACGAAACATTCAAATAATGCGAGAACCATGTGAGTAATGTTAAGAAATCGTGATTTTAAAGAAACTTTGTATTTTATCATGTATCGTTTACTTTATTTCACGAAACATTCAAATAATGCGAGAACCATGTGAGTAATGTTAAGAAATCGTGATTTTAAAGAAACTTTGTATTTTATCATGTATCGTTTACTTTATTTCACGAAACATTCAAATAATGCGAGAACCATGTGAGTAATGTTAAGAAATCGTGATTTTAAAGAAACTTTGTATTTTATCATATATCGTTTACTTTATTTCACGAAACATTCAAATAATGCGAGAACCATGTGAGTAATGTTAAGAAATCGTGATTTTAAAGAAACTTTGTATTTTATCATGTATCGTTTACTTTATTTCACGAAACATTCAAATAATGCGAGAACCATGTGAGTAATGTTAAGAAATCGTGATTTTAAAGAAACTTTGTATTTTATCATGTATCGTTTACTTTATTTCACGAAACATTCAAATAATGCGAGAACCATGTGAGTAATGTTAAGAAATCGTGATTTTAAAGAAACTTTGTATTTTATCATGTATCGTTTACTTTATTTCACGAAACATTCAAATAATGCGAGAACCATGTGAGTAATGTTAAGAAATCGTGATTTTAAAGAAACTTTGTATTTTATCATGTATCGTTTACTTTATTTCACGAAACATTCAAATAATGCGAGAACCATGTGAGTAATGTTAAGAAATCGTGATTTTAAAGAAACTTTGTATTTTATCATGTATCGTTTGCAGTCGTTATCGTCTATTACAACCTACGAGTATATAATCACGACGTTTAAATTGCTACTGAGTTTTTGTTGTTTCCGTATTTGAGGTTACGCGCTATTATCGGAATATATTTAGTCATCATTACAGCACTTCACAAGTCCATTGCTGAACATAGGCCGCCCGCCAGGAACGCCACAAAGCACGGTCCTGAGCTACCTGCATTCATCGACTGCATGTCTTACCAGGTCGTCACTCCTAGTGGGGGGTTACCCCACACTACACCTACACTACCTATAACTTCCAATTCAGACCAATGGTCCTTATGTTTTCAAAAAATGCTGAGAACGTATTAAATTTTTTAAAACACAATGAAGAATACTTTGAAAAGCAGTAGATATATTATTTTACATATACATTCTTTCATTTTCCGTCTAACAGCTATGAGATAAAATGTGTAATCGTAGAGTTTCTGCTGCAACGGGTCTGGAAAAATGTAGCTCTAACATACATAAAATATAAGTATTTCATTAAAAAAAATCCCGCCGGTTCACACGTTCTCTCAAGGGTAATCCTTATTGAATAAAAATATTTAATTATTAAAACAGAAAGAAAATGCCTACAAAGTTATATATGTGCTTCGTCTTATGTGTAATACAACTGGGCAATTTATGGCAGCGTAGGAAATTATGCGTATTAATACATAGCGATCGATCGAAATCACTAGCGATCCCGCCCGACTTCGTGCGGGTTTTCTGGACTTTGACAACAGCGCCATCTACCTGGTCCAATTCAGTTGTTAAACTACCCAGGAACTCACTCAAATACACACAAACAAGTCTACAGATTATTTTATTATTCATTGTAGCTCGCACTATTATAGTTTTTATTTTAAAAGCTTTTATTTAACTTGCAGTGTGTATGTTTGTTACGGTGGAATCTTACAACTCATATTTGAAGCAGATATATAACCGATTGAGCTGAAATTTTGTATACCCGTTAATTTGGATGGCAATGCATGGTTATTATAGTTGTGTGACACGCTCTAAATCCAACATGGCGGAACGCCCAAGATGGCGTACTAGTTATTCTTCTAATGCACTCCTACATTATGGATATCAAATGAAAGGGCTTGCTGAGAATAACTCGAAAAATGAAGTGTCATCACTCTAAATAAAATATGGTGGACTTATAAAGATGGCGGACTAAGTTTTTTATGCTTTTTTATAGGAGAGGGTGACAAACGAGCACAAGTCCACCTGATGGTAAGTGGTTCCTGCGGCCCATAGACATCTACTAATATCTATTTAATTGCGCTAAAAAGAATAATAAAATAAACTTTTTCTTTAAAACTTTTACTATTAACTTATAACTTCATTACACAATTCATATGACATAAAAGCTTGTCGCGAGATTCAAGTTCTCGTATTTGCTTGGTTTGAAAATTTAAAAAAATTAAAATTAATCGTAGGTATCAAGTTATTTAATTTACTTGTTTATCCACACAGATATATCTCGCGACAAGCTTTTATATCATATGAATTGTGTAATGACGTTATAAGTTAACAGTAAAAGTTTTAAAGAAAAAGTTTATTACTTTTAATTTATTTACTTTAATTATAACGCCCCCGCAAACCGGTTTGTAAGTGGAATTTCGTAAAATTCGTTCTCAGTTGAACTCATGATGACAAAAATAATAATTTCAACAAATTTCTAACCTTTAGAAGCCATAGATTAAAAGTTTAAATATTTTGTTTTAAACGTCCCCGCACTGCCCTGGTGGAATATCATAAAATCCGTTCTTGGCAAATTTTAACATGTCAAAAAAATATTTTAGCCAAGTTTTATACTGGAGAAGTAAGAGCTATAGTTTGAAAATGTAATTTTTTTAGTTAACGCCCCCGTAACCCCCCTTGCATGTGGAATTTCGTAAAACCTTAGATGACTTATACTCGGCTAAAGTAATACCTAGCAAATTTCAAGTCTCCTAGGTTCGGGGGGTCGGTAAAGGGGAACCCACTTTATTTTTTTTTTTATATATATATTTTTTGCCTTTTTCATTGTTATGGTTATTTGTGTTGATATTATTCGTCCATAATCTAAATATAATTTCGAATCCATCATTAAAACAACGTCTAGGACTAGGTTAACTTTTTGTAAGGATATACAACTGAAACAATAATTAAATTTGAAAGGTTTTTTGTTCTTTGTAAATGATATCAACGTTGTATTTGGGCAGACTTATGTAAAGCTTGTTATCTAAACAGTATTTGGAAAGTCTGCCAAGATCTTCATGAAGAACTAAGCAGTCATGAGTGTTTTTACACTTTTATAAATTTTAATATAATCAGCGTACATAAAAAATGAGGATAGTGAAATATACCTTGACGTCATTTACGAATAAAATAAAGAGCAGGGGGCCCAAAATCGATCCTTGAGGTACACCGGAAGTGACAATAATAGAGTTGATGTGAAACCATTCATATAAAACAACCTTTTGAGTTCTGTTAAAATATAAGACATAACCGAGGAAATAAATTACCACGATTTCCGTTAAATGCAATTGTATCCACAAGTAATTTATGAGTGTTATTCACTTATGTGATGATTTTGAATTAGCAAACTTTATATTTTGGCAGGCGCACGATAGGACTAAATTTGTCCTCGATTCAATGGATATCGGGGTTTTTCAACGCTATCATCATGCCTCTTTTAAACCAAATCAAGCTACAAACATCTAGATCGGGTGATATCGACCATTTAATTGAGATGATTAATAAATACAAGGTAATATGTATAACAATAAGGTAACAATACTTTTTCTACAGAACTGAAGTGACAAAGAAATATGCAGTCCCCTTGCAAAAAAAAAAAAGCTACTATTTAGACTATCATTTCTTTCGGAATCTTCATCTTTATATTCTTTTTCTTCACACAATATGCTGATGCGTCACATTGCGAAGCCCTTGGGAGATTTTGACGACAGCTCAACCCAGCGGACAGTTGATGACGACAGCCACTCAAGTTTATAAGGCGCCCAAGCGATCAAAATAACTTGAGGTTTATATCAACATTAAAGCACTTGTATTGTCATTTTCCCTAATAGTTTACACGAGCGGACATTTAATTCACAAAATATCATCACTTTTACGAATCAAAATCCACTTTAAACCATTATTCAAGCGACAAAACAGGAGCGACAATCCGTCTACGGCCAAGTTGCCGCCAAAACTCCTTCAATTCAACTGCATAGCTAAGTATTTAAATTATGTATATTTTAATCTGTTATGTTCTAAGTCAAGATCTAAGTCGAATGGGCTGGTGGCTTCCCTCGAATTGTGCTGAAGATGTGTCTTTTCCGTTACTTTGAAACTTTAGGCATTGACAAAATCTCCTTAAAAACAGCCTTCGTGGACCCAATTTCTAAAAATGCAAACGCTCAGACCATTTCAGCTTATCGCAAATATTTCTTTGATATAAAATAAATCGAATCTACTAATTAGTGCCAGCTCATTAGGTATTTTGGTCAAAGAGAAGGCCTTCGATCGAGTTTGGTATAAAGCACTCCTTACGAAACTATCTTCATATGGGCTTTCTGAGAAATTATATGATTGAGTCACCAGTTTTCTCACAAGTCAAAGCATCAAGGTCGTATTCACAAGTATCTTTTAATTTTATACAAAATTGGCATAAGTCTTCTATAGTATAATGCAATATACGTATTAAATAATATGTTTGCATTTATACATTATATAATATCATAATGAATAAAATAACATTGTGTATGTATTTTTATACTCATCCCACAGATATAATTATGATGTCTGTGACTTATCTCTGCCCTTGGCGTGTGCATGTATGTGAATTTTCTCAATTTCCAGAACAACAAATTTTCAGATATTTTTTAAGATTTGGCAGAATAATTAAAAGTTAATTGGAAGCTGACTTTCTAATCCAAAATGCTGCTTTAGGGAGCTACGGTAATCTACAAGATAACCGATTGAATTCCAATGAATGATTCACGTAAAATGTCGCCTGTATTAAACTTACTGTTCAAACGGGTGGGAGTTTCGAGTTCAACCCCTGCTTTTGTTTATTACTTTATTACTTTTTTATTTAACCTCTATTCGTGACAGAACCAAAACAATGACTTCAATATCCCAATTAAAATAAGTTTTAATCAAATAAATTATAAAAAAAGATGCTAAGCCTTGAAAAATAGCCTACTCATAATGTAAATTGTTTCTTTCAGCCCCACTCGATGTTGATGAGTCCGCGGCTGATGTCAGTACTGTTAATGCACTGTGACGAAGTGGATCTCAGCTGCCTTAAAGAAATCTTCGTAACAGGGTCGAAGAGTAAAGTGAATATGATAAATAAACTACGGGTATGCATTTATTTTTAATACCATAATATGTCAGTTTAAGACACCCATTTGTTTGCATTTATAGCAGTACCTGGTTGACCGAGCTTTGCTCGGTATTTTTCGCTCGATTTTTTTTTTAATTCGTGTGTTTTGGAAATTATATTTAGATACAAATTACATACTGATGAAATATAAATAATATTTTCTGATCTTAGCGACATAACAGAAAAAACGGAACTGGTTATTTGAATAAAAAATCGTGAGTGCAATTATTTTAATTTAAATTTTCGTGTTTTTAAAAAATACTAAAAAAGGGCTCGAAAAAATAGATTTTCTCAAAAAAGAAAGGAACATGAAAAAAAATTAAAAAAAGTCGGTCGGTCGGTCTGGGCTCGAACCGGTGTTTTAAGATTCTGTGACCGACCGTTATTTCAATTAAGCTATTCATAATCACTAACAACTCGTCAAAATTTACCTTCTTATTCTAACGATATTGTAGCAGTTTTTCATTGCCTAAAAACACGGACAAAAAGACATTTTCTAAAAATAAATCCTAGCTAGATCGATTTATTATCCCCGAAACTCCCTGGACACTAAATTTTATGTAATTATATATATATATATATATATATATATATATATATATATATATATATATATTCAAGAATAAGACATACAAGAATTGCTCGTTTAATAGTATAGCATTTTAATCCTAATATTCTCAATATTAATTATTTTTATACGTGGTAGAACCACGCTGCAGCTATATTATGGTTATAGTACGAATGGGTGGACTCGGTCGGAATAGTAGCTTAATACTGCTGTGTTTCGTATGGTGAGTGTAGAAATCCGGACACCCTTTTTTATTGGAAACGTGGCATTCCATTTTAGTCTTCAAAGTCGACAAAATTCAGGGGGGACTGTGTGCTCGTTTGTAACCCTTATTCTTTAAAAAATATTAGGATTGAAAACCGTTATAATCTTATAATATGCGACCCAATCCAACAAAGTTTTCTCACATAATTGTTTATTGGGTTATTACGTTTGCGTTAATTTGGTTTCATTATCATAATTATAACTTGGTCTAATTTTATTCAGCATATCTTTCCTGACCGTAAAATATTAGTGATATTTTAATGAAATCACTTATAGAGCTTTTGGCTAAACACTTGGTGGACTTAGAATTTTATATAGACACAGTATCCAATATAGATTCAGTAGCTAATAACTAAAGCACAAGGACACTAGGAGGTAGGTATAGTGCTTCGTTAAAATTGTCGTAAAAATAACTGCAGCATGGCTCTACCACGTATAAAATCAGTACCTTCACGCAATTTAAACCTCATTAACTGGAAAACACAATCTTTACGGAAACGATTTGATTCCTATCGTCACACAGATCATTAGAAGATACTGCGATGACCGGTGTTGCACTAAACTATTTATTTATGTATACTTATTAGCATATTATTATTATTATCTGTTTCCTTATCTTTAAAAAATTCACTTCGCTTTTTATGTAAGTCGTGGTTACCTGTAAGAAGATGAACACGTAGCGTATATTCGTCGTGTTGAATTACCTTTTTGTTGGTATTGTTTATCATCTGTTGGTGATCCAAATAAAGAAAATAAAACTGGCTTCGGCCTTGGATTAAAATCTCAAGCACAATTCCTTATCAAATCCCAATATCTTCCTTTCGTTAATTGATTAAAACTACTTTTACGGATTTTATCGTGTTTTATTTATATTAATTTTAATACCCGACGTTTCGGGTGCTTTCCAGCACCCATGGTCACGGGGGACTGAGGTGACTAAGGTCCCGATGTCAAAGTTAACCCGGAGTACCTTCAGCTTTTTAATTATTGTTTTTGGTCCGATCTACGCAGAATGAACTAACTGTATTTTGAAGTCATGCAGTGGTATGCTTGGGTTTAGTTTTAATTTTATTTATTATAGGATCCCAAGCAGGTGGTAGTACCCAGCCTCCTTCTCTATTGAAATTAGGGTGTTTTTTAATTTCAATAGCCTCACGTATCATCCTTGGTAGGAGTCGATGTTCTTTCGCGAGGATTTCTGGTCTATCAAATCTGATGTAATGGTTGGGGCCATCTAGAATATGATCGCAAACTGCAGACTTCCGTTGGTGTTTGTGGGTGGTACAGTAAAATAAGTTCACATGTTTTGCTTATAATTAGCTTGCAGTATAATTAGCACGTTAACGTTACATATATTTCTGGTAACATTTATTTCAAAAAGGGTGAAATACAATTATTAAAATCACTTTAAGTATTGCTAAACAACTTTTCCTGAATTTAGCAGATCTCGGAATGACGCTTAACACTAATCTGTCCGGATTTCTTTTCCTTCGAGAGTTTATATTTTTGGCTTTTTGGAAGAGCTCAGTATGAGGTTTTACAAAGCAATTCATTTCAAAAATTTACAGTGCTGGCAAGGGAAGTAAGTCCAGAGTCCAAAAAGATGCTCTACAGGACTCACCCGGTGGAATCCCACATATGGCTCTGATGCATTTTTTTGCGCTACAAATGCCCTTTGTCTCTCAGTACTATTGCCCCATATCATCGCCCCATAACGTAGAATGGAGGCTACATACGCGTGATAAGTGGTAATAGCTGATTGCAAGTTAGTTACGCTTCTTCTTTTATAAAGAGCATAAACAAAGCTGTTGACGCTTGCATAAGGCCTCAATGTGTAATTTTTAGTTTAGATCTTAGTCTATGGTTACACCTAAAAATTTAATATGTGTGAAAGTATCACGATCTCTGCGGATGGTACCTGTTGTAGCACGGAGTCTGCAGCCATTTGGATGTGGTCGATGAGTCGGTCTGTGTCGGCATTATCGCTATGAGACCTATAGAGGCATCCGTAGACGCGGGGGTGGTCGTCGCTGTCTACGCCCAGCCTTAAGATGGATAGGTCCGAATCTTCAAGGCCAGGCGTTGAAACAGATGTTCTCTTGACGCTCATGAAACCAGCGGGGCATTGTATTTTTTTCTTATAATCCGTATATATACTTTCATACGCATTTAGTAACAAATTGTTATTTTGATATTACAAATAGAGACTTCAATTTAACTTATTTGTATAGATAGTATGTATACTATGGTTTGTGTATACCTACACTTTATTACGGAAGTAAGATTTATCGTACCTGCCAACAATTGCCTTTGGCAACCAGGGTTGATTGGCATAATGTCAAATGGCGTAAAGTCGTGCCGACTTTACGCTAAAAGTCTTTAAATATACCCTATGTACCTTTTACATTAAGGTGTTACATTTAAGCTTTTTAAATAAATAAAATATAAAAATTTATGTGGAATGATTAACAGACTCGTCTTCAAAAAGGCACCATTATTATGGAAGCATACGGTATGACGGAGACTTTGGGACCAGTGTTAACTCCAAACGTGAATGGCCCCAGCGGCAGTTGCGGCAAGCCTACATATGGCTATGCCATAAAGGTAACTAAATGTTATTATAAAATGTTGGCTGTGTAGTGACAGCGTAAGAGAGTCCACTAGCATTTATCGTCCCGTGGGAGTCGTAAAATGTGACAGAGGGATTTGAAACAGGGGATAAGCAGCAGCATCTTAATCATAAAAAAATTAAAGTAAAGTTACAGCCTATATACGTCCCACTGCTAGGCACAGGCCTCCCTCATTTCTGAGAGGGTTTTAGGGCAAGGAAGTGTCCGCTACGCAGCCGCCTTGTTGGCGAACTTCACATGTCTTCGAAATATTATATTTTCTTATTCCTCAGACATGCAGGTTTCTTCACGGTGCTTTCCTTCACCGTCGAGCACGTGGTAAATCAGCACTTAAAATTACAATTAACAATTTCATTGGTGCCGGCGGGGATCGAACCCGGGTTACTCGCGTTTCCATCAGAGCTACCACGGTTCATCTTAATCATTATCAAAACATCTTAATCTAATATCAACCACAAATAATAAAAAAGGAGAGCCAATCCGCCTACCAAGCGAGGTAACTGTGACAAATATGAGACCATCTATGGAGGAAACCTTTGTTCAGCTGTAGACATTTGATCGACTTTAATTATTTATTTTACACGTGGTAAAACCACGCTGTAGCTGTATTAAGTTTAGATCACGAATATGTCGGTTTGAACGGGCAAGGACCTACCTCTCAGAGAATACCAGCGTAAAATAGCTGCTTAAAGCATCTGCTTTTTGTATGGTGAGTTTAGTAAACCGGATATCTATTTAACTGAACACGAGACATTTCATCTTAGTCCTCAAGGGTAACAACGCATCTGCATTTTGAATCTTAATTGAGGATAGATGTAGATGTCCATCATCCATCATATATCTCAGCATCCACTAACCATTAGGTGGACTATGTAGTCATTTGTCATCCTTTCAAAAGTATTATTGAAATTAACAGTAGAGAGCCGTATCATTATCTTAATAAAATCATAAACGACCAAACTATCCGTAGCTGAATAAAGCGTGGTACTGAGTCATCTTGTCTATATATTAGAAGATCTCTCTCTATACTTTGTTTCCCATCAGTAATTATTTGTAAAAGTCAACTCCAAAGTTGACATCTCTGTGTGCCATTGACTATAGTAATGATCGGTTTGTGTGGTCCACGTGCGGTGAAATTGTTAAAGATGCAGATCCACAACGATCACAGCCGCTAGCAATAAGAGGAATGATTATTGTTCACTAGGTTAGTAACATTGGATTAGGACTCGTTTCTGCACCTAGGAGTCAGTCTGAGTCCGGGTAAAAACAATACTAGTCATCAAGGAGTCAGGTAGCTCAAATTAACAGACTATACCTTAGTGAATTTCAATTGTTGATAAAATCTTGTATTATTTTGGGAAATATTAAGATTTTTGTGACCAAACCAGACCAACCAGGTTCACGTATATTATAAAAGTCTATGTAAGTAAAATCCAATATAAAGACAATTTTTAATTTTATTTTCAATTTATTTCAGTTAGTAGATCCCGATACTGGATTGGAAATAAAAGAACCATACCAAAACGGTGAACTGTTAGCGAAGGGCTTATGTTTTACGGTATGTTTTTATTTTGTTTGTTGTCTGAGTGGCGAAGTAAGAGAATTTGATGAATTCTCTAACGCCATATCGTCCTAAAAAGGATTATGGGATACACTAGATATATTTCATGGCTCCCGATAGATAACGGTATAACCGTATATGCCAGTGCCTAAAGTAATAAAATACTGAGAACATCTACGAGAATCAGCATTAAAAGTGCTAATCCTACAATGGGAAAATCCAAATTAATGATTTATTAAATTTACGCGAATACTACTCATTGAATAAAACTCCATTTACGGATTTTATCGCGTTTTCAGTAGCCTCGCGTATCATCCTTGGTAGGAATCGGTGTTCTTTTGCGAGGAGTTTTTTTCAGTTCAGCCTGCAGTCTGTGAACATGTTCAAGATAGTCCTCACCATTGCATTAGATTTGATAAACCACAAATCCTCGCAAAAGATTAAGCTCGGCGGTAGTCACTTAACAACAAGTGAACCGTATGCTCGTTTCCCACTATCCTATAAAAAAATTGCAGAGAGGGTTCAAAATAAGAAATGTAGGCAAATGGTGAAGGAAAATTAATTTAAAAAATCCCAATCTCCCCCTCTTGGTAATCCTTTTAATTAAGGTGCATAATTGAGAATAAATAAATTAATTAACTCCAGTACGTGTTTCAAATATAGGTATATACTCGTAATTAAAACAAATTATAATACAAATCTTTTTATTAAGGAATATTTGGGTAATCCAGAAGAGACGAGAAAGTCATTCACAGAAGATGGCTATTTCAAGACCGGCGATCTATTGTACAGGGACGAGAAAGACAATTACTTTTTTGTTGACCGGATAAAGATGCTCATCAAGTATCGCGAAAGTCAGGTATGTATTATTTCGAAAAAGTTATAATTGTGGCTTCCCACGGCCTGGAATATCACAGGTCGCTCCTCGGCGAATTGTAGTGCGACTGTGTGACTCTTGTCCACTGACTTATATATTACTAGCGTAAGGACCGGGCCGACTGAACAACTAAAACGGACCGATGCGCTGGCCCTAAAATTACAGTTTAGGGCCAACGCGAATCGGTCGACATTGGTGCGCGCGCAGGCCAGATTTGCCTGTCATAAATATGTCTAGTTGCGTGGTAAAAGAAAGCAAAAATTACAATAAAAAAGATTTAAAAAAAAACATGGGATATCGTATCATCGGTAAATATCCTTATACAAATTTTGTTACAATTAAATTATTATATAAACGCATTTTTGAAGTTTTATTTTACAGTTAGTTTAGTTACGTTACCAATATTAGGCCAGAGTTGGATTCAGACCCTCAAAAATATTGTTCATGGAAAATATAGTATACTGTTTTAAAAAAAATTGTATCACGTTTGACGTTTCATGTTTCTTTTTCCCATGTGCCGGGATTTTGGCGTTACCCGTCAAGTTTATCTACTTTTTTTTCGTTTTGTTTTTTGACGGTTTTATTTTTATTTCTGTTTATTTTTTGTCTAAGAACTTAGTGTAAGTTAAATTTTGAATATTGGTACCTAATATTTTTTATATTCAAAAAAGGTAAAACGAAAAGAGTACAAAAGAAACCATATCTGCTTAATTTAATCTGAAAATCTGATTCATAAAATATTTTGAAATTCTTTTTTCAAACCGATTGCTTCTGGAGCATAGAGTTTTTATCGTGGTAATAGTTGTATCAAGGATGCAACATAAATGCAATAAATGCATCGATCGAGCATCGATTGACCAGAAAGGGAGCTAATTCTAATTTTATTTTAAAAAAAACGTGGTACTTTTGAACAATTTAAATTTTTTGATATCGTTTAGTTAATATTAAAATGTAAAAGGACCCAATAATAATACAAGTCAACCTTTAGGTAAAATTAGGGTAATTGTTAAATCCGACCCTGGTTGCGTCGTGTTTTGATATGACGTTTGTATTATGACAGATGCGCTATTTTTCTTGTATGAAAAAGTTATGAGTAAAATATTTAGATGGGCCTATCCTTCCTTTTGAAATCATTGCTCTTGTCTTGACGTTTGACGTTTGGTTTTGTCCTATTAAGTAAATGTATCAGAATAATAACATACAGTGTCAGTATCGATAACAAGCCGATGTCCTTATTTCTGCTTACAAAATCTTATGGACTAACCAAAATATTAAAGCAGTTGCGGAATCCAACCAGAGTTACACATTCGCACTGCTGGTTTGCAATATCGGGTGTCATTTAGGTTTTAATTTCGTAATGTCGCATAACGAAAGATAGTGTTGCTGACACTCTTCAAAGAAAACGTGCTGAATTGACTTCAAAAAAGCGCTAGATTTGGATATATTTCGAAATAAAGCGCTATATTATAAAAACTATTAAAAAATTTGGTAATTATTATTTTTGATTAAAATTTACGCAAAATGACAAAAAATATTTACAATTTTACAAGTCAGTCTTCTTCATCGTGGAAGGTCCTGCTTGTGCTGTGGTGGAATTTTGTTTTGACAGTTTGAATATTTAGACATCCTTGCTGTCTACTTTTGTTTGTAACTTTTTTAGGAATGTCATAACTAAAGCAATTCGAATTAAAACGTTTAAAGCCAGTTCTAATGTATAAAATCGAATTGAATATATTAAGATTCATACGGTTTTAAAATCCTTTCGACGTCAGAATTCGAGTGGGGTAAAACCAAAACATGTAAAGCAAGTTCTGTCAATTCTCGAAACGGATCGTTATCACCGGCAACTTTGTATTCTTTAACTTCCGTCCGAAATTGCCTAGTGTGTCATTTGTGATTTTCCATATACTACGAGTATATTACGCTACTGACTAACGATTTTATTTATCTCATCTGTACTTATGCCAAAACTTTCAGCTAATTGAATGATTTCCAACCCTTTATTCGTCTTTCAAGTTTCAGTAACACTAATTATAATAATAATGTCCTCCAGACCGAATTTCGGTCACGGTAGCCTGCCTCAATGGAGGCTAGCCATCGGCGCAGAACATGATAATAATGGCCAAGTATATGCGCAAGCACAGGCGCACTCTCTATTCCCTCACTCTCATAATCCGATGGGACGGTAAACCGACACGACCGGAGAGAGATGAGGAGCATGACCAACGGCTGAGCACCAACATGCATGGCACGACCGCCAACTACCTGACACCGAGCATCTATTGAGAAAACCTCAATAATTGAGTTTTTTGGCTCGGCCCGGTATTTGAACCCACTAGACTAAGCAGGCAGTCAACAACAGCGACAATAACACTTATTATACTTATTTTTTTTAATATGTGAAAATTCTTTAGCAATTTCTCTTATAACTCTTTTATTCATTTTACAGTAAAGGTAACACATCGTTTACGTATATTGCTCTATTCCAAGTCATAAAACGCTTCAAATTATTTTTCAAAATTGTAACTGGGATATTGTGCTGGGTCTAAATAGTCTTCAATATTATTTATTGTTAAAACATCGATAGAACGTCGTCAAATAATACATATTTTCACTTTATGAGGCTTTGTACATTGTTGTTTTTTTATTTTGAATAATTACGTTCCGTTATATGTTGAAATTTTAAATAGGAATATTATTCAAAAAGCACTAAATTGGGCGCTAAGCGCTATTTTTTTTGTTGGGTGTTGACAGAGCTTAAAAAGGGCTAGATCTAGCGCCGAAAGCGCTAAGTTGTCATCACTGCAAAAGCAGCGCCTTTGCATCAGCTGTACTTGTTATTTTTTGTGTTATTTCATATTGAAACGCTCCCCCCTTCTTAGTACACTTATATATATTTCCTCTTCATAATAATCATATATATATTTGACCAGTATAAATACATATTTTTTGATCTTTCTAAAGGTTTATAGTAATATGCCGTTTGTAATATTTATGGCGTGATCGTCTTAGTTAGGATCCTTATTGACGTCGTGTTTGTTTAGTAACTTAATTATTTTAGGTGTCTTTGGAAGAATAATTATTCACTAGAACAATTGAAAGCCGTTGGTATGACTTATAAGCTAAGTGAACGAAGACAGTGCTCGAGAAAGGTTAAGAACATTAAACGTCCCTATTCCACTTGTATCAGATTTACATAATTAATTTATTATTAATTATCCCTTCTCGCTTGAAAAAGACTCACAATATGAATATATATATATATATATATATATATATATATATATATATATATATATATATATATATATATATATATATAAATACCCGGATACACGGGTTTTGCTTTCGCTCATTTATTTTAAAAAAATGTGGGGGAGACACACGCCGTGCGCGGTTAGCGCCAACCATTTAACGCGCTCCACCCGGAAGGGGATGTTAAGTTAGGAATTGGACCGTAGTCCAAAAAGTTTCTGTTTCTGTTTCTGCTGACGTGATGTAAGTGTATGTCCATCACCAGTCACTATATATAGATATGGCATTACCGCAAAGCGAGTCATGAGTATACTGCTCACCTCAAGGGAATAGGGTCCTACGTTGTGCAGCTTTCGGCCGCAGCCTTGAGAGTCTCCTCAGGTCTTTCCTCCAGCTACCACCCGCATGAGGTCGACACATATGCTCCACCAACCAATACAACGGCAGATATAGCCAAAAGGCAGTTATAAGATAATAGAAATAATTTGCCATCAGAAAGGGTTTGTGTCACTGACGTTGAGTATATGCATTATCGATCATGTTTGTCTCACCCACCAATAGGTTGCCTTCAATCATTTAAATGTGTGAAAGTTATAGAGATATTTTATTATGTTGTTATATAAAACACCATGGAGGTCAGACAGTCTGCAGCCCCGTAATGGATGGGGAGGGACCCGATTTGGGCAAAGCTACTTAGGTGTGAGTCAAACCAAGATGCAGAGAATGCCATTGAGAATAGCGACCCGCCAAACAACCATTGCATAGACGCAATGCTGCAGAACGCAACAAGCATCAATACGACTATCGTCGAGCTCACACCATACCAAGGTCCCCTATACATCCCAGCAGACATCACCACCCGCATACCTTCATCGACCATAGCCACAAGAATGTGTCTAATCAGGCGTAGCACACCCGCAGATCCATCACAAGACGCAATACTCTAAGTAGCAGTAAGCATCAATGCAATTATCATACGGATGGCGCCCCCTCACAACACACACACATGATCCCTATCGACTTTAACGACTGGTAACAAAATTTATATTGTTGTTAACAAAAACAACACCAAAGTATCATAGTAGCACGCTACTAAGACGCCAGTGAACAAAACTCCACGTATCATAGCGCTAATGCACTAAGACATGAAGTTGAGTATGCCTGTTACACTTAAAAGTGCTACCAACCACACTCATCACAATCCAAAAGAGAGACGACGCATCGCTATGCGCTACGACGCCGCCCACAAACGGTATGGGTGTGCGATGTCCACGGGAAAGCCGTATTGCTACAACAAACCCGCTTACCACCGGCACTAAGATATGTCTTGGACACATCGGTTTAGCGAGTCCAAGTTTAGCGCGGTCTCGGTCGCTTTTGTGCAGTATACACACCACTACAATAATCCTTTTCAAGTCCCATTTCTGTTAATATAATGGTTTTACATATTTGAGAGCTTCCACATATTTGCTTTATTTCATAGAACTTATTATTATGTGTCTTTAATATATAGAACTTCAATACACAAATCTACTATCATAATGCTTATACATCAAAGAGACCTTCTATAATAATGCTTTTGCATTATAGACCTTACTATCATAATTCTTTAATATATGGAACTTAAACCCAAAACTCTAGTATCATAATTCTTATGTATCAAAGAGATCTTCTATAATAATGCTTTAGTATAATAGACCTTACCATCATATAAGTCCCTAATATTGGACTAGTCATTGTGCAACAGTACTGTAATAATAATCATAATCAAAAAATATTTTATCTCAAAAACATCCTATACTTTAATAATAATAAAATACACGTTCGTTATATGCCTTTCAGGTAAGGAAAAAAAATCAACATAATTCAATTAACGACCAAAAAAGCTTCGAAACAAGCCCCAATATCTCTGAAGTTCTACATCATTATGACGTAAAATTTATAACAAAATGTCAACATTTGCTTAAACTCTACTAAGATTTTTACTTTTTAAATCATTACTATAAATTTTTATTTACTTAAATAAAACTACCATATATTTCCCTGCGTCGGCATTTTGAAATCATTAGCGCACGAGCGGTCGTCAACCTGTGTCACTTGATTTCGCGCGCTCCGTCTCGTTTCGATATTATCGTAGTGTACATCGATTGCATTGGCGCTGCTTTTTTGTGCCTAGAGCATCATCAACTACACCCACAGTTTTTAATCGTTGGAATTATTGACTTTCGTACAGTATATTTCAAATAGTATTAGCTGCGCTTTCTTACCAGTCGGAATGGAGAAAAATAAATACAAGTATCAATGTGTCGCTACGTAAAAAAGTAACATCCTATATCTGGAGAAAAATAATGGAGAAAAAAATGTCTGCACGCTTGCCATATGGACTGGCCCAGATTATGCAGTAACAATACTAAAAATCTACAAAGATGACAAATTTTGGATTTTGAATATATGTATTACCCAAGTTATAAGCGTTTTATAAAAAGTGTTTGTTGATGTCTCCGTGGCGCAGTGGCTTAGCAATGAGTGGCTGCCCTGGGGGCCACGGGTTTAAATCCCGCACGGAACAAGTATTATACAAATACTGCCGGTATTTGTAGTATGTTCCGGGTCTGGATGTTTGTCCTTGTGCAATTTATGTTTGTAAACTGCCTCCACGATACAGGAGAAAATCCTAGTGTAACAGAAACAAAAACAGAAACTTTTTTATTCAATGTAGACTATAACAATACTTATTGAAAGTCAATTTTTTCATTTACCACTGGTTCGCAAAAAAAAACCTCTATCCTGGGAAGAACCAGCAAGAAACCCAGCGGGACTATTTTTTTCCAATAATAGCTTACAATAATGTTTACAATAAACAACACAAGACAAATTAGAAATAGCTTGGTAGCGATCACCCACAACAGTGTGAGGGGTAACATTTAAAAGAAAAGAAAGAAAAGTGTGTACTGCCTGAAATTATTGACTGGAGATAAGCTCGGCCAATGCCGTTGCGGCAAATATTTTTATAATAAAAAATATGGTAATTGACCGATTAAAGAATATTAGTTATAGTTGGTAATTTTATTTATCACAACAGGTTGCAACCGCACTGTTTATTTATTTATATCACCATGCTACCGTTAGTAGATATAATCGATCATTAACCACATATATTATATAACATCGGTTAACAATCTATTACTGTGAAATAATTAAAATATTTATGTGTACTTATTTCGACACTAAGGTTCAACAATAATGAAAAATAAATAAAATAGATTATAATAAATTAATACGATAACATAAAAATGACACACCAAAAATTTTCCATCCAGTGAACGACATCCTAAGAAAACTTGAAGCGTAAAATATCTAAATTTAAGAGCGTAAAATGCCGAAATGTAAGAGGGTCCTTAAATCTATTAAATTTTCGGTAGTAGTATAGTTGTAGCACGAATGGGTCGGCTCGATTGGGGAACGACTACGCTGTCACAGAATACCGGCGTAAAATAGCAGCTTAATACTGCTGTTTTTCGTACGGTGAGTATAGAGAACCGAGGTCCCTATGTACTGGAAAAGAGGCATTCCATCTTAATCCTCATAGGGTCACGGACGACAACGCCAGATGCATTTTGATTCGTAATCGAGGATGGATGTAGATGTTTATGGGACACAGTATCCACTTACCATTAGGTGGAGTGTGCTCGTTAGTCACTCTTGCTCTATAAAAAATTATGGGAAACCGAGATTATCTTGGACTTCTTCCAGTACTGAAGAGTTTCAGTCCCGCATTCTAGATGAAAGTACGAATGCCTCGTGGAGCGTACGACGTCAACGAAAGGTTGAGTCCGAGTACTCAGAGAGCAGTTCTAAAGGTAGCCACTTTCCGTCAGTTCATGTTTCCTACACATCAACTTTACCTGGCATGTGGTTCAGTTGTTTAACCTCATCATATGAAAACAGTAAACTGAACTTCCATTTTACTTAAAATCCATAGACAGGAGAAGGATGGACTTAATTTTTGTAAACCCTCAAACCAAACACGAATTTGTGAACAGTTTTACATATTTTTAGGACCATTTCTATATAAGAAGCTGAACAAGTCACTAAAAATATGTAGTGTAAGTTATAAGGAATGTAATATAATTGTAAGGGAATATCTGAGTAAATTAAATTACGAAGACAGAGAGAAGTTATCAGGAATTTTAAAATAGTTTGTATTAATTATAGGTAACAAATAATTGTTATTTAGTTATTTTATTTATTACATAATATACTTTATATATATATATATATATATATATATATATATATATATATATATATATATATTTAGGACCATTTCTATATAAGAAGCTGAACAAGTCACTAGAAATATGTAGTGTAAGTTATAAGGAATGTAATATAATTGTGAAGTTATTAGGAATTTTAAAATAGTTTGTATTAATTATAGGTAACAAATAATTGTTATTTAGTTATTTTATTTATTACATAATATACTTTATTTATATATATATATTATCTAGTGCCCTAAATTATTAAACTCATAGTGCAAGTGATGGTCTTAAACACAGGTACCCAGCCTAGTTCAGGAAGGTAGCTAATAATATAAACGTGAATTTTAATTTTTTTCTTTTGTAGATTCTACATTATTAAGCTACACATAGTTTTAATTTTTATTATTGCTTGTTATTTTTATTACACTTATTGTTACTTTATTTAATTGTAATAATATTTGTTCCACCACAGATAATGTATTATTCCATCATCTGTGGTGCCTATCGAAGGCAGAACTCAGCCGTAGTTTGGTCACTCCTGTAAAATTGCATCACGCCATAAGCAGGAGTACTACCGGGCCTGGGCTAACGTATCAACGTTTCGGGATGCAAACACTAGCGCTCTTAGAAAGAAGTATAATTCCGCCTCCAGATCCTTTAAAAGTCTTATGCCAAGGCAAAGTCAGAATACATCGGCAAAAATGGCGAGAAGTTAGTTTGATTTTCTTCGGGGACACGTGCATTCTGGTCTCCCGCGAAGGCTGTTCAAGGGAACTTCTGTCAGCCATCTCTGCAGAGGGAGAACGACTTACTGGCCCATGCCGCAAAGGAGAAAGCCGATCTGCTATGATCTCTCTTTCTCTTCTTCTTCTAACTCGACTTTCGATGACGGGGGAACACCTTCCTCTCCTTGGATATCAACAAGTCAAGTGTGTGGAGTCCACTTATTGTGCTGAAGAAGTGCGCTCCGAAGTTAGAACCAGTTTTAACGCGTCTCACATGTGTAATTAGGAATGAAATAAAATTTATTTATTTATTATTTATCGTATTATATAAAGGTAAAAGTGCACCTTGGGTTGTGCGCACAACTTTGAGGCCTTCGTTTAAGCCATTTAAAAAGACTCTAACAATTGTCAAGAACAAAAACTAAGTTCACACTGTGATCTATTGAAGGATATAACCTCTACCTCTTACCCATTAATAAGGTAAATAAATTTAAGACTTCTCTGGTTCCTAACAGTACTAATATGAGTAAACTCGTATACATCATGATGTACTGAAGGTATTGTTCTCTAGTACCCGTTAGTCCCGATTTTATCATCCAATCACGGAAACATACCCTGCTCGAGGAATCTATGTTATACCAATCATTTTCTTTTATATCTATTCTTTTCATGCATAGTTCTCGCTCCTAACATATTATATATATTCAATACCACAAGTTTAAGCATCATCAAATATTTGGGTGATCAGTCCAATATTGACGAAACTTAGCTACTCAATCATTCGTATTCCAACTTTTGAATATTTCTTTCTTTCATTTCTCACACCTTTTAAATACATTCTTGTTAATTTTTGTACAAAATCGTATAATATTTCGTCAGTCAAAGTTTAACTCTGTTAAGAAACATTGCTATTAAAACTCTCTTAGGCCGGCGACATAGTACATACTTTATAATAGAATAGCATTTTTCTAGTCAGCTTCCCTTCCGTTTTTATTACGATGTGTATCCTGCTTAATAATTATGTTTTTTTATGTTGGTGTTACATACCTGAATATTATGTTGTTGTTATTCTTTATTAGAATTCTTATCATTTATTATATTTATTCTTGAATTTATTAATATATGATCTCTTAATACGATAACGACCTACTTAGTAACAAACGCTTTTTTTAATATTACTTTATATAAAATGTGACACAAGTAATTAATAAATTTGAAATAATTACAGAAACAAATTATTGATAATTGAACGCAACCTTTATAATTTATAATATTAATATTTGCACACTACTATAGTAGAATATGTAGAACTAATTATGCTTAAATACCATTGTACAACTATATTGTTGCAACATAAAGATTATTATTATTAGTGTTAGTTATTTACTGATTTATTTTTGAGATATAATACATCATTTTGATTTTTTCTGTTAATACTAGTGTTTTTTCTACTTGTTAATTAACGATTAAAAATTTTTCTTTCCCCAGAGCAGTAACATTATATAAGTAATAATATAATTTTACATATATATTATTATACCATTTGACATTTGGCATAGATACATTTATATAACTTGCATACGTATGTATGTAATTACTCCAAGAATTTGACTTACATTCGGCGCTTTCGAGATATCTTGTACTTGCTACGGAACTTGGCTAGATGCTCGTTGCACCCCTGACTTCTTCTGCTGCCCTGACACTCGAAGATGTTGTTAGTTCACCGATGTGGTTTGGCCTGGATTTCCTCATACGCTACTTTTTATTTTATTTTCATTTTTGATAAAATCGGTACTCTTTTATGGAAAGGTTTTTGATTAAGATGTTTTCTTGAAATATTCTTTGTTGAAACTTGTCACTCTTGATTTAATAGCAATGTTAGTAGAGCTTCTTCTATAGTTTATTCTTCAGGTCTTTCTTAAATTTTTCTATAACATATTTTCTTTAAATATATCATCGCCTTTAATTATTTAAAAAAAATGTAGTCTCTTTTTATATTCTTATTTTAAAATTTATTTGTCACATCCGGTATAATGTTCCCTTTGTTATTATATTTTTATTATAAAATTATTTCGAAGTATTTATTTTTCTTTATTATATAAATTACTTTTATCTTCTATCGAGGTTCCGGCTGTGCGCGTGCATTGTAGCAGCGCCTCGCAGGGTCACCAAATAATGTTAGGAGGTTCGGGGAATAAATAATACGTTTAGTGGTCTTGACTGTAGATTTAGTACTAACTGAATGCCTCTTAGTCTATCGTATATATACCTACATGAGCATACACTGCAGTTCTAACATTTTCGAAAAACTTTGCAGATAGTTCCGTCAGAGTTAGAGGAATTAATACTTCAACATCATGGAGTGTTAGATGTTTGTGTAACTAGTATACCGCATCCAGACGACGGCCAGCATCCAGTTGCATGTGTCATTCGAAAACCAGACTCCACCGTAACCGCACAGGAGATAAAAGAATTAGTTAGCAGTAAGTGTTACGTCCTCGTAAGTAAACGGCCGCGTGGAGGCAGACTAAGAGAACCTAACTAAAACTACTAACTTCGAACTAAGAGAAGATCACTACATTTATCCCCGTGGATGTCATAAGTGGTGACTAAGGAAAATGTCAAAACGATCACACAGCATCCGCTAGATGGCGGTGTAATCACCTAGCTTAAGCGAAACATAAAACACATAGAGATCGGTGCTACGATCGCCAATCCGCTTAGCATGGCCATTATAGCAAATCCTTTCCAAAAAAGAAGAAACTCATGTCACGCAGTGAACTCTTACGGACTATTGATGATGATAATAATAATAATGTACATGGCAGAGTTGTGGGTGTCGTAAAAGGCGACAGTGGAAATGAAACTAGTAATGGGCAGAAGTATCTTCCTGATGACAGATTAAAAAATAAAATACTGCGGTTGCTCAACCACCGGTCAAGCATGGTAACCTTGTAGCAACCATAGCATTAACCTATGGGGAAGGCCATGCCCAGCACATTAGCAGTTGATTTTTAATAGACTTATAGTCTAGTCTTCTAGTCTTAATGAATGAACCACCCCCTGGGTAAAACTATAGACATTCGGTACTTGCGTAAGGGGGTGGCAGGGGGTGGGAGAGCGGGTGGGGGTAGGAGTAGCCCCCTGCTCTTCCCCCCCTTGCGGAATAGTATAATTTATGAGTAATGTTTTTTTTTTTTGTAAAATCATAGCCTCACTTTTACACAGGAATATTGACCCAAAGTTACTTTTGCAACGGCTTCGGTGCTGCGGTAAGTGCAGCCCCGTCAATTTTGCGTAGCAAATTGCAGGCAGCCGTGCGAGCCGAAGCGGAGGTGAGGAGCTGCACTCCCTCCGCGCTTACGGCTTTACAAAAACACTCTAGGGGTAGACCAGACAAGGCTACGTGGAGTCGAGACGTACTGTATCGGTTTTAGAACAGATTCTATCAATCTTAACCATAAAGTCAGGTTGCCATAAACTCTGCTATGATAGTGGTAAACGAAACAATGTAATGTGAATCGTTATAAATTTGTTTTCTGAAAAACCTGATATATGAGTCCCTTCTTCAGCCACAAATGGATTTTCTGGGTCTGAGTGATTATTTTATCGGTGTATCCATGTTAAAAAAACAAATTGACAGATTTGCGTTTCGTTATACGCAATTTTTAGTGAAATTTATTTTTATCGTAATTAATTTAAAAGGCATTTTCGAAATCTAAAAACAGTGTAATGGATTCAAGCTTTAACCTGACAAACCTCCTGAATTAAAAACAAAATTAAAAGTCATGTGGCGGACACCTATTTCATAATACTAGACCAAATTGACAGATTTGCGATTCGTTATAAGCAATTTTTATCGTAATTGATTAAAAAAAAAAAGAGGGGAAGGTCAAGAGTACTCGGATACCAAGACGTGCATGTATGAAGAAGATAATGAACCTGAAAGAAGCAAAAGAGGTATGTAAGGATCGTGACACTTGGCGATCTGTTTTCTCTGGCTACCCCGTTAGGGATTGAGCGTGAAGATAAGTAAGTAAGTAAGTAAGTAAGTGATTCAAAACTCATTTGTGACATCTAAAAAGTGTGTAATAAGTTCAAGCTTACCCTAACAAGCCTTCTAAACTAAAAACGTTTTTAAAATCAAGTACCGGACGTCTATAGCCAACCCACCCCCTGAGGTTATCTATGACGATAAGTACATCTAGTGTCGTATTCCGGTTTTAAGAGTAGCCAGTATAATTACAGACCGTGATACGTTCCACTATTATCTTCGGGGGCGATGAAGCAGTTTTTTCGTTGCGGGTGCCTATCAGCCGCAGTACTTTGTCACTTACAATAGATGTAGTATCGGCTCATTTGTCACTCCTTGCTAATATACAAAAAAGATGAGTTGAGTACTGTGGTATTCTTGGCCTTGTGATGGGATGATGATGGCAGTGATCAGCTACGGGCCTTTTATTTTAAATATATTTATAACTTACAAGATAATATTTTTTATATTTCTTTCCTTGCTTTGTACAGTTATCGGTAACTTAGGGCTACCGAAAAAAGAAGAAGTAAAGTTATAGCCTTTATACGTCCCATTGCTGAGCATAGTTCTCCTCTCACCTCTGTGAAGGCTCAAATCCTGGGAAATATGTGCCTCGCTGCCCTCGTGCGTGTTGGCAGATTTCGTAGAAATATATTTTTTTTTAATTTCTCAAACATGCATATTTTCAACTACCGAGCACGTGGCAAATCAGCACTTAAAACTATAATTAACAATTTCTTTGGTACCGGTGGGGATCAAATCCGAGTTGCTCGCGTGTATTGTGAATTTTACAGCCCCCTGAGATACCACGGGTCGGTGTTGAAAAATAAGACTAATAGGAAATTCAAAGAAAAGAAAATCTGAAAAGATGCTAATAATTTATTTTCAGACCACCTGGAAAAGTATAAGGAGTTACGTGGGGGTGTCGTGTTCGTCGATAAATTACCAATGACCTTTTCAGGTAAAATAGTGCAGGGAAAAATAAAGGAATTAGTGCTAAATGCTCATCGGGAATAAAACTAGCAAAAATTCATAACGTGATACAAATCGTAGGAAACAAATAATCGACAAGAGAACACAAAATGATCCAATGTGTTGTTATAATGTTTAATTGTGCCTATAATTCAACAGCGCTGAGCTGTGTTTAAGTTAATTTATTTTATGTAGGTTAATGATTGTTTAATGAACTACCAGTCCAGGTTTATAGTTATTTAAATAAATTTGTAAATTGAATATCATTTTATTATTTAAATACATATATTTATTTCCTACTAGCTGTGGTTGCGACTTCGTTCGCATATAATATTTCGCTTTAATTAATAAAATTGAATAAGTTAGTACCTAATTCAATATGTTGTTTGAAGCTTCATTATATATGAAAACTGCATCACTGATTCAAGTCTTCTATCCAAAGGGTTCCGTAAAATAATATTTATTTAAAAAACGGGTACCGGATGACTGGTGTAAAGCAGTTATAGTACCAATATATAAAGGAAAAGGGTCACACCTGCTGCACACCTTGTTTAATTTATGCTGGGAACTGAAGCGGGTACCGGTAGACTGGTGCAAAACCGTGATAGTACCATTATATAAAGGAAGAGGGTCGCAGCAGGACTGCAAAAACTACCGTGGTATCAACTTGCTTAGTATTGTGGGTAAACTGTATGCTAAGGTGTTAATTGAAAGAGTTATAAAAGAAACTGATGGAAAAATTTGGGATGTGCAAGCGGGTTTTAGAAAGGGAATGGGGTGTACAGATCAAGTCTTTTCCATGCGCATGATTGCGGAGAAATTTTTGGCTAAAAACCAGAAAGTTTTTTGTGCGTTCATGGACTTGGAAAAGGCTTATGACAGAGTGGACAGGAATGTGTTATGGCAAACACTGAACTCATATGGGTTGAGCGCTGGTTTGGTACAGGCATTGAGGTCTCTTTATAGGGATTCTAGTGCTTGTGTCAGGATCAATGGGGTCTACTCGGACTGGTTTGGCATCCGAAAAGTTGTCAGACAGGGCTGTGTGTCTTCCCCTTGGCTGTTCAAACTATTTATGGACAGGTGTTTGCAAACTTTGAAAGATGAAGAATGTGGGTTAAGAATGGGCGAGTTAACCGTCAAAAGCCTTTTGTATGCCGATGATCAAGTCATATTTGCGTCATCGGCGGCTGAATTGCAAATGATGGTTACATTAATTAACTGGGCATTTAAAGAAAGGGGAATGAAAGTGAACGCAAGTAAGACGAAAGTGATGGTTTTTGAAAGAGAGTGTAACGCTTTCCCCCCTCTCATATTATAAATATATTAAATACTAAATATATTATATTCCCCTTTATATTAAAATTATATATATGTGACTAGAATAAATATGTTTTGTTTTGATCATTCTAAATGATCTTTCAAAGGGTTTAATAATAGGCCGTTTGTAATATTTTGGCGTGATCGTCTTAGTCAGGACCCTTATTTACGTTGTATTTGTTTAGTAACTTAGTTCTTTTAGGTGTCTTTTGGAAAAATGAATATTCGCTAGAGCAATTGAAAGCTGTTGGTAGTGCCTTATAAGCTAAGTGAACCCCGTTCACGAAGACAGGGCTCGAGAAAGGTTAAGACATAAAACGTCCCAATTCCACTTGTATCAGGTTTACATTATTAATTTAATATTATTTATCCCTTCCCGCTCGGAAAAGGCTCAAAATTTATTTATACAAAATACCCGATACAAGGGCTTCGCTCTCCTACATTTATTAAAAAAAATGTAGGTGAGGCACACGCCGTGCACGGTGAGCGCCAACCATTTTGATGCACTCCCCCCGAGGGGAAAGCTAATTCGGGAACTGGACCGTAGTCCACAGCAAAATAACTGGCGAACCAGTAAAAGAGGCTTGGCCCCTTGTTAGTGCGTAAGCACAAACATCGACCGAAGTCGCGCATGTCAATGCGTGTAAACGCCAAACAGAATACGAACGAATCCAGCCACAGTGAATGTACGTCACACGGTTTAGGCAAATAGGCACACTGGCCGTAAAACCTCCGTGAGCGCCACCACCTGCCAGACTGCCGCTCCTGCAGACGTGATGTAAGTGTATGGCATCACCACCAATTGCATGATCAGCACGGCTACTAGCCGCAGAGCGGGTCATGAGTCTATCGCTCACCTCAAGGGAATGGGGTCCCACGTTGTGCGACTTTCGGCCGCAGCCTTGAGAGTCTCCTCAGATCCTCCCGCCAGCTACCACCCGCATGAGGTCGACACATATGCTCCTCCAACCAATACAACGGCAGATATAGCCAAAAGGCAGTTATAAGATAAGAGTAATAATTCGCCATCAGAAAGGGTTTGTGTCACTGACGTTGAGTAAATGCCTTTTCGATCATGTTTGTCTCACCCACCAACAAGTTGCTTTCAATCATTCAAAGGTGGGAAAGTTACAGAGATATAATATTAAGCTGTTATATAAAACATTGTAGAGGGCAGACAGTCTGCAGCCCCGTAATTAAGGGACCCGACTTGGGCAAAGCTACTCAGGCGTGAGTCAAACCAAGACGCAGAGAGCGCCATTGAGAATAGCGTCCCACCAAACAACCATCGCAAAGACGCAACGCTGCAGAACGCAACAAGCATCAATACGACTATCGTCGGCTTACACCATCCCAAGGTCCCCCATACATGCCAGCAGACATTACCACCCGCATACCTCGATCGATCAGAACCACAGGAATGCATCGAATCAGGCGCAGCACACCCGCAGATCCATCACAAGACGCAATACCGCAAGTAGCAGTAAGCATCAATGTAACTATCATACGGGTGGCGCCCCCTCACAACGCACCCACATGATCCCTATCGACTTTGGTAATAAAGTTTGTATTGTTGTTATATAAAAAATATCACCAACGTATCATAGTAGCACGCTACTAAGACGCCAATGAACAAAACTCCACGTATCATAGCACTAATGCACTAAGACATGAAGTTGAGTATGCCTGTTACACTTAAAAGTGCTATCAAACACACTCATCATCCCAATCCGAAAGACAGACGACGCATCGCTATGCGCTACGACGTCGCCCACAAACGGTATGGGGGTGCGATGTCCACTGGAAAGCTGTATTGCTACAACAAACCCGCTTACCACCAGCACTAAGATGATATGTCTAGGACACATCGGTTAGCGAGTCCAAGTTTACCTCGGACCAATTGCTCGTGAAGCAGCACACACGCCACCATAATATTCCTTTTCAAGTCCCTAATAAGGACTAGTCATTTTGCTACAGTACTAGGAGCAGTCGGTCACCCGACCACTCCATACAATGCTTATGCATCAAGGAGACCTTCTATAATATTGCTTTTGTATCACAGACCTTACTTTCATAAGTCATTCATATATAGAATTCGAACCCACGACCCTACTATTGTAATGCATATTAATCATAGAGACCTTCTATAGTATTGCTTTTGTATCATAGACCTTACTTTCATAAGTCACTAATATATAGGGTTCGAACCCACGACCCTACTATTGTAATGCAAATTCATCATGGAGACCTTCTATAGTATTGCTTTTGTATCATTGAGTTTATTATCATAAGTCCCTAATATAGGACTAGTCCTTGTGCTTCAGTACTTCAGGCAGTCGGGCTCCCGACCACCCCATATATATGTACAACTGCAGGTATATATCTCCGGCAGCTCATCTATACAAGACATCTATACATGAACACCTTCCATAACTTAGGAAACTTTTCTTTTATACATGAACTCCTTCCACGACTTAGACAATTTTCAACAAATTTTGCTAATTATCTTATAAATGTTATTTATCTCTATTTTTACAATATTTTCAACTTGTATTTCTATTATTTATCTTATTTTAAATATTTTTTCAAGTTTTTAATAAATGGAAAACAATATTTTGCCTTTAATTTACTATGTTATTGGTCTAATGTCTGAAATGTATTTATATTAACTTTATGGTTATTAATGTAATTTTATTGTTTAATATATATCTTTTAAGACCATTTTTGACGCCCCTTTATATTGAATTTAATTATTAATAATAATATTGGGCCGTCACAAGAGGAAAGCAAAACGGTATGTGAAATAAGAATAGAAGGAGAGTTAATTGAGCAAGTGGATGAGTTTGTGTATTTGCGATGTGTATTTAGCAGGGATGGTAGATATGATAAGGATATAGAACGACGAGTAAATGCAGGGAATAGAGTGAATGGGGCACTACACTCTATTGTGAAGAACCAGAATGTATCAAAAAAGGCACGTATGGTAATTCATAATGCTGTGTTAGTCCCTACTTTAATGTATGGTAGTGAAAGCTGGGTGTGGCAGAAGAAGCACGAAAGTAGAATAAATGCTGTAGAAATGCGGTCTTTAAGGAGTATGCTAGGGTTGAATCTGAATGACAGGGTGAGAAATTGCGTGATAAGAGATAAATGTGGTATGCAAGATGATGTTGTGACCAGGATTAAGAAAGGAATGCTTCGGTGGTTTGGTCACGTATAAAGAATGAATGAGGAAAAAGTGACAAAGCAAATTTATATGGCAGATGTGAACGGCAGAGTCGGGAAGGGACTCCCTAGAAAAAAGTTTATCGAACAAATTGGCGATATTTTGAAAATGGGCCACGTTAAAAGTACCCTTAACCGACGAGCATGTATGCGTAGATATATGGATGTAAAGGAGGCGAAAGAGGTATGTCAAGATCGTGTCAAATGGAAGTCCGTAGTCTCTGCCTACCCCTCTGGGTGACAGGCGTGAGTGTTTATGTATGTATTATATGTATTTAAAAAATGGAAATACAATATATATGCGCTAAAATACAAATAATGCACTAAGTAACGAGACATCAATTACTGTAATTTATAAAGGCATGGAGTTTATTAAATGTAAACTTTAAGAAGAGAACGATAATTGGTTTGCCCTGTGTAGGCGGCGTAAAAGGATTCATTACCCCATTTTCATCTCGTGGGTGTGGGTGTAAAATACCGAGTCCAGCGACGGGCAGCAGAATTAAAAAGGACCCATTACTAGACTTCCCGCGTGATGGAATTGCAATCTTCAGCGGTAGGATTAAGACAAATTCTCCCTACAGCGATACCGTGAAATTTTACGTGGTGATGAAGAAGGAGATAATGTTTCGGTGACACACAAAATGCGATAAAAATAAAAATAATATTTTGTAATTGCTGTCCGTTAGTCTTGCTAAAGCTCAAAAATGGCTCAAGTGATTTTGATGAACATTTTTGATGAACATTTTTGTATATATTTGGGATCCTAGATGGCTTCAATTTATATTTGGACCCGGTAGGTGGCGCTGTTGTCGAGATCCGGAAATCACCTAGTTTATAATAAAAATCAAAAATTATATGACCAAAAACACCTAAGTTGGTAATGTTACGAGCTTAGGGTTCGTGACAATAAAAACTGCCGATTGAATTACCAAAATTGACACTTTAATTACTGAACAACAATTAAAACTTAAATCACACTAATAATTAATCACACTTTTCACTTTATTTCGCTCCGAAAGTTTCGCTCGTATCGCCAATTCAATACTCCCCCGGTCGCGGCCTTAAACGCTTTTATATAGGCCTTTTCCACCAAACATCTAGATTATTCCAGCAAATACCGGTCCCGACCGACTAGATATAGAAAATTCGAGTGTGCAGTTATCTGGAAAGCTTAGTTCCTTTGTTAGATAATAGATGGCGCTAGTGCCATCAACTATGGTGAGCAACAGTAAGTTTTATTCTACAAGACAAATTTCAAGTATTGCGAAAAATGGTCATGACAAATGATAAAGGCCGCCAGATCAAACTCTTCAAAGGAAAAATACATAGTTTATTCTACATATACAAGCGAATTGAGCATCATCATCATCATCTTCACAAGTCCACTACTGAACATCCGGAGGCCTCCCCCAAGGAGTGTCACAAAGCACGATCCTGAGCCAACTGCATCCATCGACTTCCTGCATGTCTTACCAGGTCATCACTCCATCCAGTGGGGGAACGCCCTACACTTCGTTCTAACAGAGGACTCTAAACACCCTTTTATTATACCCAATAAGCAACATATTACTACATTAATTATAAGGGAAGGCCATCTTCGTACTTTTCATGGAGGAATCTTGCAGACCATGACGTTTATTCGCAGTAGATATTGGGTCATTGGTCTTAAATCAGCTGTAAAACATTTAATTCGTAATTGCACTACATGTGTTAAATTAAAGGCAAGAGTAAGACATCAACTAATGGGGCAGTTGCCTTCCGCAAGAGTTACACCACATCGGCCCTTTTTAAATACCGGTGTAGATTACGCTGGGCCTGTACATATAAGAACTTCTAAATGTCGCGGTCATCAATCTACAAAGGGGTACATCTGCCTTTTTGTATGCCTTTCGACACGAGCAGTACATTTGGAAGCCGTTACGGATCTTACCTCTCAAGCCTTTTTAGCCAGCTTCAGGCGATTTGTTGTTAGATGAGGTCACTGTGCGCACCTATGGAGCGATAATGGAACAAATTTCGTAGGTGCCGCAAGGGAACTGAAAATCATGTTCGAAAAGGGTAAGAGCAACGAGGTCAGAAAAATAGCTCAAGGCCTAGCTAACGACGGAACAACTTGGCACTTCATTCCGCCTAAAGCGCCTAACTTCGGTGGTTTATGGGAAGCTGGTGTTAAATCAGTCAAAAAACATTTGACAAGAATAAATATGACCTCCAAGTTGACATATGAAGAATTTGCTACATTATTAGCTCAGATTGAAGCTTGTCTTAACTCAAGACCTATATGTCAAATGGATGATACACTTGAAACATTAACACCATTAACACCAGGACATTTTTTAATAGGGGAACCTCTTATAGGATTTCCCGACGTCGAATACGAACATAAGAATATGAACCTACTCACACGCTGGCAGATGCTGCAAAAAATGACTCAAGATTTCTGGAAGCGTTGGAAATCGGAATACCTCAACACATTGCAGCAAAGACATAAATGACAATATACTGTTTCGCCTCCCAATATTGGTGATATTGTGGTGATAAAGGAAGATGATTTGCCACCAGCAAAATGGTTATTAGGAAAGGTTAAACAATTACATCCGGGTCCGGATAACCTGGTGCGTGTTATTTCTGTACAATGCAAGGGTAATAATGTTATTCAAAGACCGTTATCAAAATTAGTTATTCTACCAAAAATATCAGATGTTACGCATTAAATGAATAAATGAAGGTGGGAAGTTACATATGCAACTTCCTGTGGCAAATTATATTATATTTTATATAGATTTGTAAGGTTGTAGTTTTTGTTCTTTATTTGAAATTTATAAAATAGCATTGGCTCTAAGGTTGTCATATTTATGTTAATAAGGATTAAAAAAAATATATAATGTAGAAACTATTTCAATTCATGTGTGCCACATACAACATATTGTTTTCTATATTTACACTGATACAGTCCACTAAAGGTAGCACATGGTTTCCGGTAAGTTTTATTTTGTTTAATGTAGATTTTAATTTATAATAAGATATAAAATTTATTGTTTCTTTAATGTAAGTTTTAATTTAACAGAAGGTATAACATATTTCCTTTGTTTTCCTTATGTAAGTTTCAATTTGTTTTGTTTAATATGAGTTTTAATTTAACATAAGGGATAAGATTATTCTTTGGTTTGTTCAATGACATAATGAGAAAACAGTTGTTTTGGTGGGCGGAATGTTCAGTAAAATGTTGTTTTTATAATAAGCAAACCCGCCAGTAACGCAAGTATGCAAATATGTTCTGTGCATTTGAATGTCATCTCAGGGTCACCTATAACAGGTGTCAATTGTAAGTAAGAAAGCGATCAGTAGTAATTAAACACCAGTTCAACCAACACATAGTTTTCTTTTACTCCGCGCCTGCAAACAAAAATAGACCCTAACGCTAACACGCGCCCTCTGTGTGATTACGCTACTTAATTACATCAATTTGTACTATGACTTTCTCACGGTTTGACCAATATCTTTATTTGTATAAGACATACATTTATACATTTTATTTATAAAGATAGCACAAAAAATATCTATACTATGATATACATTACATTTTTATATCACAAAAAACCTTTTATTTATTCAACAAAATATGCCTATTTTACAACGTATGTACTAAGTTAGAATTCTTAAATATCTAACATATAAGGTTGAAACAATGCTCTTCATTTGAAGTTATAAATATCTTAACTAATACAATAGTTTAATTTACATTTTTCCTATACATTTTACTATTTAAAACACTTTTAAGTTTCTTACACAACACTATCAATATTTCACCAATCCAAAGGAATTTTCACATGAAAATAACACATAATTCACCTATTTTGCTCATACAGTCAATCTGAAATATTTTACAAGTCAATTTTACATGAATTGCTGAAATTTGCAAATATTTAAATTTCTACTTATTTTGACCTCCTAAGTACAAGGTTAACGCGCGGCTATGAACTCGCGCTATTTGAACAACTAGTTCTTACACGACTCTCAATTGTCGGTAAAAGGTGGCAAATTTAGCACACACTGCTATCAACCAATACTAGGTGAACAACTGATTCTACACGACTCTCAAATGTCGGAAATTATTTCTAACTAGATTCTTATCAGCTATCATGTTTCTTATCAGATAACATAAACAAAATATTTTATGAATCAAACATTGAAAATAAACATTTTATTTTCATACAAAACGTATCAAACTTATATAAGATAATACTTATGCAATTAATTTCCATTAATTTTATTTATACACAAAGTGATCATTTCGACCGGGGAACAAATCCTGGTTTCTAACTTTATTTTAATATTCCTTTAAATTAACAATATTATTGGAAAGGTGATTTCAACCGGGGAGCTGAACCCGGAAACATAATTTATATCTTAAAAATTCCCTATATGAATTTATTAAGAAAATATTACTAAGAAAACGACAAACTAGTCCGGCCTGGGAATCGAACCCAAAACCTTCAAATTATTAATTCGATACTTCTTTAAGATTCAACTAAGTGTTTTTTATTGAATTCTTATTAGAATATTATTGCTCGATAATTTGTTTTTAGAAGCTGTTCGTAATCGGTTAACCAATAAATTGAAATATTCTTATAGGCGCGTCGCCAACAACCTCCCCCCCGTGCATCAGCACCATCATTTGAGAGGCGTCGCGGGTACCAGGACTATTATTCTGGATGTAGGTCTCCGGGTCATCAGAAATGGTCAACGGGTCAAGATACCCGTGCCAGTAATGACTTCAACCACTCTGGTGTGACCGTCTCGTCCCGGTAGCGTCCTATTAATCTTGCCTTTCGGCCACGTATTTCGTGGCAACGAATGATCTATTATCAAGACAATATCACCTTCTTTAGGTTCCATGAACCTTCCGTTATTACCCGTTCGAGGTATTAAAGTAGGCATGTACTCTTTCAGCCATCTCGTCCAAAAATGGTCGGCTAACCTCTGGGCGGATTTCCAATTGAGTTGACCCGTCAGATGTTGCTCTAAAAATAATCCAGGTGGTCGATCACCACATGAGCGTCCCAGAAGAAAATGATTGGGTGTAAAACCCTCTTCAGGACTATCCATATTGAATGTTACCAGAGGTCTGGAATTTACAGTATGCTCTGCTTCTAAAAGCAACGTATGCAAAACCTCCTCTCGCGGGCTCTTTTCTTTGAGCTTAGCGGTCAACGCAATTTTAATCGATCTTACTAACCTCTTCCAAGTGCCACCCACGTGCGGTGCTCCCGGAGGTATAAATTTCCATTTAATATATTTTCTAAATGACTCGTTTTTCATGCCATCATAGCACTCTTCGCATGCTAAGTTAAGTTATCGCTGTATATAACGGCTGGTTTTCCTCTTCTGGCGATAAATCGCCTCAACGCCATTATCATTGACGCTGGTGTCAATGAGGCTGCTAATTCCAGATGTACTGCTCTGGTGGTCAGACACGTGAATAAAACACCCCAACGTTTTTCGTGTCGCCTTCCTATAGTCACACTCATAGGTCCGAAATAATCTACGGCTGAGCATGTAAAAGGTGGTTCATGATGAGCTATTCTCTCCAGAGGAAGATTTCCTTGTGGCACGTTCTGCGGCTTTGACCTGTATGTCCTGCACCACTGACAGTGATGTGACACACTTCGTACTACGTTACGCAAGTTCAAGACATAAAATTTTTGGTTCACCTCATTCATCACCGTCTGGTGATTGGCATGTCCAAAATGATGATGAACTTCTCTAATCATCATTTTAACGATTTCGTGTTTACCGTCTAATACGACAGGTTTTCTACTTTCCTCAGTCAAATTAGACTTGAAAGGTAAACGCCCATTTAAACGGAGTAAGTTATCTTCTCCTATTTCCATAGATAATTTACTTAAGCGTGAACTTCTTTCAACGCTTTTGCCTGCTTTCAAGCATTTTATTTCCGAATGGAAACACTCGTCTTGAACGAACTTCCAAATTAATAATTCAGCTCTTTTTAAGAGCGTTATGTCCAACGCGCCATTGGGTCCTTTAACCGACATTGCTAAAATTTCGTTGGAACACATAACCGACTTTTCGGCTGTGTTGTCGGGTCCTTTAACCGACTTTCTTAAACTCTTGAATTTTTCTACCGCTTTTAAGGTGCGTGTAGTTGCTCCAAGGAATTTCTTAAAGCTGCTAAATCGTCCGTAGTCGGGTAGACTTAACGGCTCTTGCTTTCTTAGCGCGTTTACGCCTTTCGGCGATTTTTATTCACCCGTTTCTAAGCTATTTATGGTGTCCACTTGTTTGGGCCATAAATCAGGACTTGTCCTGAGGAATTCAGGTCCTTAAAACCAGCGATGACTTACATCGAAGGTGGAAGAAAAACTTCTAGTGGCGTCGTCTGCCACATTTTGTGACGTCGGAACCCATCACCATTCAAATGGTTTACTGTGATCTTCGATCTCAGCCAATCGATGAGCAACGAATGGTTTAAAAGCGCGAGGATCTGACTTAATCCACGCTAACACTGTACGTGAGTCCGTCCAAAATATTCGCTCGGATATCTCGTACTTGCTCTCTTCCCTAACTGATGCAGCTAATCGGCTGCCCATAAGAGCTGCTTGTAATTCAAGCCTTGGAATGGAAATTGGTTTCAGCGGCGCTACTCTTGCCTTTGCGGCGATCAGCGTAATCCGCCTTTCTCCTAGCTCGTCCGTGGTGACGTAATACACCGCGGCGGCGTATGCTTTCTCACTAGCATCCGTGAAAGTGTGTAACTCTCCCTTGCTGGGTCTAGGTACTTCTAAATGACCTAATTGCTTCACTTCCGATATTCATTTACAAAATAACACGTGTAATTCGTGTGGAACTTCTTCATCCCAAGAGATGCCTGTCCTCCATACTTGCTGGATTAGCGACTTCCCTTGAATCGTTATGGGTGATGCGAGTCCTAAAGGATCGAAGACTGACATCACAGCGCTACTATCTCCCTCTTCGTAGGCGGTCGTAAACCTTCCATCACCTCTTCCGGTGTGTTACGAAAACTTATGGAGAAACTTATTATATCTCGTTTGATATTCCAGATCAAACCTAAAGTGCGTTCTGTGTGCTCCTTATCTCCCAGTGAAGCACTGTCGCTCTTATATTTATTCTCCATTTTACATAAAACCTCGGGTCGGTTGTTAGCCCATCCCCTTAGTTGGAAAGAAGCACGTTTATGTAATTCATACATATCGTTTACTATCCTTTCGGCCGTCGTCACGTCGGGAAATGCCTGTAGATAGTCATCCATATAAAAATTGCTTTCCGTCGCGGAAGCTGCTTCTGGATAGATATGTGCGTTATCCTGCGCATTTCTATTCTTCACATATATGGCGATGCATGGTGATGATGCCGCTCCAAATATGAGTGACGTCATTCTATACTCTTCCGGTGGCGCGTCACGATTGTGCCGCCATAAGAATCGAAGGCTGTCCCTGTCTTCTTCCCGAATTTTCACTTGCAGGAACATTTCTTTAATATCTGCCATCACTGCCACGCTTCCTTCTCTGAATCGTAGCATAACGCCAAATAACGACTTCAATAAGTCCGGTCCGGTTAACAATGCATCACTGAGACAACGTCCGCCCGTCCTTGCGGTGGCGTCGAAAACTATTCTTATTTTCCTTTTTTGTGGATGAGTCACTGCGAAGTGAGGAAGTACCACGTGCGTGGGGAAATTGAAATATGGTTCGCTTTCTCTGCGTAACCGTTAACGATGAGATTTTCAATTTGCTTCTCATATTCTTTTTTCAACTCGCTATTTTTATCGACCTTCTTTTCGATATTAAACAGGCGACTTTCAACCTGCGCTCTATTCGACGGCATGCACTCATTATCTGTGCGCCATAACAAAGCAGTCTCATACCTATTATTAGGTATACGACGTACCATTTTGTTCAAAATATTTAAAGCTCGTTCTTCTGGGTCTTTCGCGGGCTTTCGCGCAGACACTCCCAGAGATTCCAAACTAAAATTATCCTTGATTAACTTCTCCATGTCTTCCTCCTTCTTGGTGAAAATGGGGTTAACAATCTTGATTGGTTTAATGCCACCCGAAATGTGACCATGTAAAACCCATCCAAGTTTGGTGAGCGATGCTACAGGTAGGTTCTTACCTCCTGAAATTAATATACGAGTAACTATGAGATGCCAATTGTCCTGGCCAATTAATATGGTAGGTCTGGACCTCTCATAAATCAACTCGTCCTTAATCGATGTCAAATGAGAACACCGTTGCAATAATTCCCGGCCTACTGACTGCGGAGAAAGGTTAAGTGAGTTAATTGTTTGTACACTTATCTCCTCAAAGTCTTTTGAGAAAATGCCTTTTATTTTAACGTTTAAGCGATACGAACTGTCGTCGTTAATTCACTTACCTCCTACGGCTTCAATACGTAATTCTTCTTTGCGTCCGCGAGGTGCTAACTTCTGAGCCATCCACTCCTCTATGAGTGTCACGGTTGATCCTTCATCCAGAAGAGCTGTGGTCTTGACCTTTCCTCTAAGTCCATACAACCCGACCGGTATAATTTTTAAATATGTACATGCCAGTGCATTCATTGTACTAACAGTTGTAATTTGAGCCTCTTTACCCCCCTCGTCCCCTTGCGGCGAGGTATTTTTATTGGGGTATCGATGTAGCATTCGATGATGTGCCATTTTACATCCTTCTACACCACATTTTTTCGCTCTGCACTCTAACCTCCTATGGTTAGGTGGCAAACATTGGAAACATACTTTCGCCTTTTTAACCGCTTCCCATTTTTCGCGATTATTCATATCCTTAAATTTGAGTTGAGTGTTCCTTGTTACATATAACACACTTATGTGTTACCCGACTTACAGGCTTATCCTGGGTTATCATAACCACTTGTCGGTTGTGTCGGTTGACACCTCACACGCGTGTGCTTTCTTAGGTTCTTAGGTTCTTCTTTTCCTAGGTTGCGCTCGACCTCCGCCCCTTTGCGGCGTGATCCCTTACACGCTCCCTTATCAGTAATGTCGGGTTGCGTTACACTAACTGGCGCGCTCATTACGGTATGTTGAACCCAACTCCTTACGAAAGGTTCCACCTGAGTATTCAGCTCTTCGTTATCCTCACTCGAGTCGATCTCCTCTTCTCGGTTGAAAATTGCCAACTCCAATTGAGACTTGGCTACGGCAGCAGCTGCCTGTGCTCGTTCGAGTTCTGAGCGTTCGAATTTAATCCGCGCCTCTAATTCGGCTTTCAGCCTCGCCGATCGCGATAGGACCTACTACCTCTCTGTGACCCTTTGTCACTAGTGTGCCCGATTACTGTTCTTAACGATGCCGCTTCTTCGGTCCCTTGACCTACTTTTTCGACTATCCTTTCACTCCTGGATATAACGGATTTCTGTGCGGTGCTGGTCTGCGTACCACTTGTGTCCGTCCTGTTGCTTGTCATTGCCACGGACGCCCCTGAGTCCCACGTGCGTGTAGACGTATCGGTGGTGGCTCCACTTGAAGGAGTTGCCCCACTCGAAGCAGTAGCTGTGGTCGCTCCAGATGATTCCGCCTCTTTAGCCTTTCTTGAGAGCCCTGTTCTTGTCCTGGTTCCCTTGCTCCTCTCTGTCTGGTCTTGTGCCTTCTTCATCTTGCAGGAAGGTGATTGTTGGCCTACGGTCCCTAACTGTCCCTATGGTCCCTACAACCCCTTACCTATAACCCTTCTACACTCCAACCTAACCCCACTACCCCTCCCCCCCTTTATCTCCCTACCCTACAACTCTACTACCACCCTAACAGCCCTATCAGCCCTATCAATCCTGGACTGGGGCCTACCGTGGTGAGCCGTCCAGGGATGGAGTCGTGCTGGAATGGAATGGAGGAAAGCTTTAGGAACTGTCCCGCTAAGGAATATGGCGAAACAGTCGAGCCAGTAGTGCAAGCGCAGTCTCGCCCGACAGAACTGTTGAGACAACGTCCACCCGAAGGTGTTGTGCCAGAGCCCGAGCGGTTTGGCACCGTTAGGGGGTCGGGATGTATGCTGTGCTCGCCGCCCAGTCGCCGGTGACGCCTCGTCCAGGCGCTCTCCTCCGGCCGCGGTTCAGTCAGGTGCCCACACGAGCACCCTCGCCTGGCAGCAGCAGCGGTGGATGCTTCTTCTTCTTTCTTGCACCCTTGCCTGGCAACAGTGAGTGCGTCCTATTCTTTCTTACACCCTTGCCTGGCAACTGTGAGCGCTCCCGCGTTGGTAACAGCAAACACCAAACGCCTTTGAGCGCTACAGGAAATGAAAACCCAATCCCGTAGAGGAAATGCCGAGCCTGATGACCCGACAGGAAATGCCGGACACGGTCGTTCGACTGGAAATGCCAACTATGGCAGTCCAGTGGAAAATGCCGAGCACGTTTGCCCGACAGGAAAAAATGCCAAGGCCTGCTTGGCCACGATGAGCGCTTTTAAAAGGCACCTGCGCCTGGCTGCAATACGTACCCGATGCGAGCACACGCACCAAGCCGCAATCCCGGTTTTCTTTCTTCCAGTAGCTACCAGTATTCCAGGTCCGGTCCTGCCTAAGCCCTGATGGGCCTACTGCGCTGGCCTGGTCTTCTTGCCTTTGGTCCTGTTGCTTCAGGTCAAACCTTCGGCTTCCTTCGGTCGCTGATCTTCATTCGGCTCCGAAGGTCCTCTTGAATGGTATCCAGCAGTTCACAGCTGGTTCCTTAGATCCGGCTCGAAGGACCAATTGAAAAAGGACAGGAACGAGGGAAGGGTCTTTGTCATGGCTCGTTCAGCAGCGGATTCCCTAACCTCCTATGATACCTACGTTGGGTTCGGGAACAACGTATGTGAACCCCGCAACGGAGTAACACACAAGGGACCTCTTCTTTTTCTTCAAATAGGTTCAGGCGGGGATTACGGGTCCTCCGAGGTCGTACTGGTCCCAACGCCTTAATTCTTCAATATGTGCCGCGCTAGTGACACCGATGAACTGTACTTATTTTAAAGGTGAAGGATCCCTCGGGAATAAAACACTAATTACCTTCAAACCGTTCCGTGAGAGAGTAATTACTTTCCCTATCACTTCCCTATATACTTTTCTTTCTTGATTATATTATATACTGGTAGCTGGTCCCGAACGATTTGTTTGAAAACCAGTCTAATGGGGTATCAAGAAAGCTATACTCGAAAGAGAGCCGTGCCCGCTACTTAATTACATCAATTTGTACTATCACTCTCTCACGGTTTGCCCAATATCTTTATTTGTATAAGACATACATTTATACATTTTATTTATAAAGATAGCACAAAAATATCTATACTATGATATACATTACATTTACACAAAAAACCTTTTATTTATTCAACAAAATATGCCTATTTTACAACGTATGTACTAAGTTAGAATTCTTAAATATCTAACATATAAGGTTGAAACAATGTTCTTCATTTGAAATTATAAATATCTTAACTAATACAATAGTTTAATTTACATTTTTCCTATACATTTTACTATTTAACACACTTTTAAATTTCTTACACAAAACTATCAATATTTCACCAATCCAAAGGAATTTTCACATGAAAATAACACAGAATTCACCTATTTTTCTCATACAGTTAATCTGAAATATTCTACAAGTCAATTTTACATGAATTGCTGAAATTTGCAAATATTTAAATTTCTACTTATTTTGACCTCCTAAGTACAAGGTTAACGCGCGGCTATGAAATCGCGCTATTTGAATAACTAATTCTTACATGACTCTCAATTGTCGGTAAAAGGTGGCAAATTTAGCACACACTGCTATCAACCAATACTAGGTGAACAACTGATTCTACACGACTCTCAATTGTCGGAAATTATTTCTAACTAGATTCTTATCAGTTATCATGTTTCTTATCAGATAACATAAACAAAATATTTTATGAATCAAACATTGAAAATAAACATTTTATTTTCATACAAAACGTATCAAACTTATATAAGATCATACTTATGCAATTAATTTCCATTAATTCTATTTATACCGGGACCGGGGAACAAATCCTGGTCTCTAACTTTATTTTAATATTCCTTTAAATTAACAATATTATTGGAAAGGTGATTTCAACCGGGAAACTGAAACCGGAAACATAATTTATATCTTAAAAATTCCCTATATGAATTTATTAAGAAAATATTACTAAGAAAACGACAAACTAGTCCGACCTGGGAATCGAACCCAAGACCTTCAAATTATTAATTCGATATTTCTTTAACATTCAGCTAAGTGTTTTCTTATTAGAATATTATTGCTCGATAATTTGTTTTTAGAAGCTGTTCGTAATCGGTTAACTTATAAATTGAAATATTCTTATAAACGCGTCGCCAACAAGAGGAAATCTGTATAATCTATTATTTTCCATGATTAAACGTTTTCCCTAGCATTTGGAAAGCGTAACAGTGCATAGACAGAAATCATATCTAGAAGAAAACTTAACTAAACATTAACAATTATGATCAAAAAACAATTGTGCTTGAAATTTTAATCTAAGGCCCGGTTGTAAGGTAGTTTTGTTCAACACGGTCATATAAGTTGTATACAAGTATAACTGCAATCAAATCGCTTCCGTAAAATTGTATTTTATTATAAAGTACATAATGGTATAAACCACTGTAAATGGTACTTATGATAATTTAGTATCCGACAACTTGAAACAAGCACTATACGAGTACTTACTATATCATAAAGTAGTTTTACTTTAGCTATTAGCTACTGGATCTAGATCGAGTCGCGTAAAATTTTAAGTCTCCCAAGCGTTAAGCCCAAAATCTATGAGCCATTTCCATAAAATGTGACTTACATTTTACCGTCAATAAAAATATGGTGAATAAAATTAGAGCAAGTTTTATGACAATGAAACCGATATAAAGAAATATAGCGATAAACAACTTGCGAAAAATTTTACGTTGAGTTGGCTCATGACGCATATAATGTTTTTCTAGTGAGGAAATGCAGAGGCCCAAATCCCCCCCCCCATCAATATGGTAGTGGAATTAAATGATGATAGACTACCCCAGGAGGGTACCAGCACCCCAGGAGAATCCCTCGCTGAGCATCCACGACCATTTTTCTTCACTTCTGAGCGTGGGTGCTCAGGCTGCCCCGCGTATTCTGGGGGGGCAAAATTCCACTCAAGACTACAACTGCTCGGGGCAAACGGAGCAACAAGACCAAGGCGACCCCTGCCACGCCGTCCGTGAATTTCTGCAATATCAGGGGACTTCACTCTAACCTAAACGCCGACCACTACCATCTCGAGACGGCGAGGCCGGCTCTGCTCTTTCTGACCGAGACGCAGGTGTCCTCTCCGGCTGATGTCTCGTATCTCTCCCTGCCCGGGGTACAAACTGGAACACTCCTTTGTGCCTCGGGCTGGAGTTTGCGTTTACGTCAGAGAGGACATCTGTTCTCGACGCCTCGGCAGACTTGAAGGTTCGGACCTGTCCATCCTTTGGCTACGCGTAGACAGCGACGACCATCCGCGCGTCTACGGGTGCCTCTATAGGTACCATAGCGGTAATGCCGAAACAGACCGACTCTTCGACCACGTCCAAATGGCTACAGATTCGTTGCTACAGCAGATCACCTCCACAGAGATCGTGATCCTCGGTGACTTTAACGCCCATCACGCCGAATGGCTTGGTTCACGTTTAACCGATCATGCGGGGAAATCTGTTCAAGATTTTGCCTTGGCATATGGTCTGACACAACTGGTTACTTCGCCTACGCGGATTCCAGATGTGGAGGATCATGCACCTTCCCTGTTGGACTTCTTCTGCTGACCTCTCACCCGGACGGATATCAGATTTCCGTCGACGCCCCTTTAGGCTCCTCGGACAATTGTCTTGTTCGGAGTGTGGTGCCACTCACGCTGAAATCGCAGTTACATTCTGCAGGCTGCCGCCGTGTTTGGCATTATAGGTCAGCCGATTTGGATGGGATGCGGTCTTTCTTTGCATCCTACACTTGGGGGCGGGTTTGCTTCTCGCCGGACGATCCCAACGTTGTTGCGGATTCTGTCACTGATGTGGTACTTCAGGGTATGGAAATTTTTATTCCTTCCTCAGTGGTGCCCATTGGAGGCAAATCTCAGCCATGGTTTGGTCGCTCCTGTAAAATAGCATTATGCTATAAGCAGGAGTGCTACCAAGCCTGGACTGGCGCATCGGCGTCCCGGGATGTAAACACCAGCGCTCTAAAAAAGAAGTATAATTCCGCCTCTAGGTCCTTCAAAAGAGTCGCTACCAAGGCAAAGTCAGAGCACATAGGCAGAATTGGCGAGAAACTAGTTCGCCTTCCTTCTGAAAACCGTGCATTCTGGTCTCTCGCCAAGGCTGTCCAGGGGAATTTCCGTCAGCTATCTTTTCCATCTCTGCACAGGGAGGACGACTCACTGGCCCATACCGCAAAGGAGAAAGCCGATCTTCTAGGCTCTTTCTTTGCGTCCAATTCGACTCTCGATGACGGGGGGAGTACGCCGCCGACCATCCCGCGGTGTGAGTGCTCCATGCCGGAAGTGCAGTTCACACAACACTCGATTCACAAAGCACTCCTCTCCCTGGACATCCACAAGTCATGTGGGCCTGACGGAATCCCCCCAATTGTGCTGAGGACGTGTGCTCCAGAGTTGGAACCGGTTTTAACGCGTCTTTTCCGGTACTCCTACTCCCTAGGCTACTAAGACTACTAAGACGGCTTTCGTTCACCCGATACCTAAAAAAGGCGACCGCTCAGACTCGTCCAAATACCGGTCTATCGCCATCAACTCCTTATTCTTCAAAACAATGGAGTCCGTTGTAAACTGCCAGCTCATGAGATACCTTGAGGATCACCAGCTGATTAGTGACCGCCAATACGGGTTTCGCTGTGATCGCTCAGCTGGTGATCTTCTGGTCTACCTAACTCACAGATGGGCGGAGGCAGTAGAGTCCAAGGGGGGAGGCATTGGCTGTTAGTTTGGATATTGCGAAGGCCTTCGATCGGGTTTGGCACAAAGCGCTTCTTACGAAGCTCCCTTCCTATGGGCTTCCTGAGAAATTGTGCGATATCACCAGCTTTCTTGCAGATCGGGGCATCAAGGTCGTTGTAGACGGTGCAAGCTCCGATTGCAAGCCTATTAATGCTGGTGTTCCACAAGGCGGCGTTCTATCGCCAACACTGTTTCTTCTGCATATTGTAACGCTCCCCCCCCCCTCTATATAGAAATAAAAATATAATATTATATTAAATATAATTAATATAATTAATTTAACCCTTTTCAATACCAGTGTATATATGTGACCAGGATAAATAAAATATGTTTTGATCTTTCTAAATGATCTTCCCAAAGGTTTAATAATAGGCCGTTTGTAATAATTTTGGCGTGATCGTCTTAGTTAGGACCCTTATTTACGTTGTGTTTGTTTAGTAACTTAGTTCTTTTAGGTGTCTTTTGGAAGAATAAATATTCACTAGAGCAATTGAAAGCTGTTGGTAGTGCCTTATAAGCTAAGTGAACCCCGTTCACGAAGACAGGGCTCGAGAAAGGTTAAGAACATAAAACGTCCCTATTCCACTTGTATCAGGTTTACATTATTAATTTATTATTATTTATCCCTTCCCGCTCGGAAAAGGCTCAAAATATATTTATACAAAATACCCGATACAAGGGCTTCGCTCTCCTACATTTATTTAAAAAATGTAGGTGAGGCACACGCCGTGCACGGTGAGCGCCAACCATTTTGATGCACCCCTCCCCGTAGGGAACGCTAATTCGGGAACTGGACCGTAGTCCACAGCAAAATAACTGACGAACCAGTAAAGGAGGCTTGGCCCATGTTAGTGCGTAAGCACAAACATCGACCGAAGTCGCGCATGTCAATGCTTGTAAACGCCATACAGAATACGAACGAATCCAGCCACAGTGAATGTACGTCACACGGTTTAGGCAAATAGGCACACTGGCCGTAAACCCCCCGTGAGCGCCACCACCTGCCAGACCGCCGCTCCTGCAGACGTGATGTAAGTGTATGGCATCACCACCAATTGCATGATCAGCACGGCTACTAGCCGCAGAGCGTGTCATGAGTCTACCGCTCACCTCAAGGGAATGGGGTCCCACGTTGTGCGGCTTTCGGCCACAGCCTTGAGAGTCTCCTCAGATCCTCCCGCCAGCTACCAACCGCATGAGGTCGACACATAAGCTCCACCAACCAATACAACGGCGATATAGCCAAAAGGCAGTTATAAGATAAGAGTAATAATTCGCCATCAGAAAGGGTTTGTGTCACTGATGTTGAGTAAATGCATTTTCGATCATGTTTGTCTCGCCCACCAACAACTTGCCTTCAATCATTCAAAGGTGGGAAAGTTACAGAGATATATTATTATGTTGTTATATAAAACATCATGGAGGGCAGACAGTCTGCAGCCCCGTAATGAAGGGAACCGACTTGGGCAAAGCTACTTAGGTGTGAGTCAAACCAAGACGCAGAGAGCGCCATTGAGAATAGCGTCCCACCGAACAACCATCGCAGAGACGCAATGCTGCAGAACGCAACAAGCATCAATACGACTATCGTCGGCTTACACCATCGCTAGGTCCCCCATACAACTCAGCATACATCACCACCAGCATACCTCCATCGACCAGAAACACAAGAGTATCTATCCATTCATCACATTAATCCATCACAAGACGCAATACCGCAAGTAGCAGTAAGCATCAATGCAACTATCATACGGATGGCGCCCCCTCACAACACACCCACATGACCCCTATCGATTTTGGTAACAAAGTTTTTATTGTTGTTATATAAAAAATATCACCAACGTATCATAGTAGCACGCTACTAAGACGCCAATTAACAAAACTCCACATATCGAAAGATAGACGACGCGACGCATCGCTATGCGCTACGACGTCGCCCACAAACGGTATGGGTGTGCGATGTCCACGGGAAAGCCGTATTGCTACAACAAACCCGCTTACCACCGGCACTAAGATGATACGTCTAGGACACATCGGTTAGCGAGTCCAAGTTTACCTCGGACCAATTGCTCGTGAAGCAGCACACACGCCACCATAATATTCCTTTTCAAGTCCCTAATAAGGACTAGTCATTTTGCTACAGTACTAGGAGCAGTCGGTCACCCGACCACCCCATATGATGCTTATGCATCAAGGAGACCTTCAATAATAATGCTTTTGTATCATAGACCTTACTTCCATAAGTCATTCATATATAGGTTTCGAACCCACAACCCTACTATTGTAATGCATATTCATCATAGAGACCTTCTATAGTATTGCTTTTGTATCATAGACCTTACTTTCATAAGTCATTAATATATAGGGTTCGAACCCACGACCCTACTATTGTAATGCATATTCATCATAGAGACCTTCTATAGTATTGCTTTTGTATCATAGACCTTACTTTCATAAGTCATTAACATATAGTTCTTCAACCCACGACCCTACTATTGTAATGCATATTCATCATAGAGACCTTCTATAATATTGCTTTTGTATCATTGAGTTTATTATCATAAGTCCCTAATATAGGACTAGTCATTGTGCTACAGTATTTCAGGCAGTCGGGCTCCCGACCACCCCATATATATGTACAACTGCAGGTATGTATCTCCGACAGCTCCTCCATACAAGACATGTATACATGAACATTTTCCATAACTTAGGAAAATTTTCTTTTATACGTGAACTCCTTCCACAACTTAGGAAAATTTTCTTTTATACACTCCTTCCAAGACTTAGACAATTTTCAACAAATTTTGCTAATTATCTTATAAATGTTATTTATCTCTATTTTTACAATATTTTCAACTTGTATTTCTATTATTTATCTTATTTTAAATATTTTTTCAAGTTTTTAATAAATTTATTTATAAAAACTTGAATATTTTGCCTTTAATTTACTATGTTATTGGTCTAATGTCTGATTATCTGTTAGTAGTTAGTTAGATAGTCTGTTATGGTTATGTAATTTTATTGTTTAATATATATCTTTTAAGACTATTTTTGACGCCCCTTTATATTGAATTTAATTATTAATAATAATATTGGGCCGTCACAATATCAATGATATGTTGCACACCCGTAACATTCATTGCTATGCAGATGACGGCACTGGTGATGCTCTTTACACCGGCCGAGCCAATATTTCTCGGGAAAACGTCTCCGAGTGCCGGGACAAATTTGTGTCTGAAGTCGAGTCTTTGCTGAACAGAGTCTCGGATTGGGGGCGACTAAATCTAATCCAGTTTAACCCCCAGAAGACACAAGTTTGCGCGTTAACCGCTAAAAAGAACCCCTTTGTCGTATCTCCTCAGTTTCAAGGCACTCCCCTTGTTGCCTCAGCCAGTATCGGAATCCTCGGCGTCGACATATTGAGTGACGTGCAGTTTCGTGGTCACTTGGAGGAGCCTCTTAAAAGCTTGGCGTGCTCAGCAGAGCGGGACAGTATTTCATGCCGGCACACCGCCTGCAACTTTACAAGGCGCAGGTTCGGCCGCACAAGGAATACTGTTCTCATCTCTGGGCTGGGGCTCCCCAGTACCAGCTCCTTCCACTTGACCGCATCCAGCGCAGAGCGGCTCGAATCGTCGACGACCGAGTGTTTTCCGATCGGCTCGATTCACTTGCACTGCGAAGAATGAAAGGCATGGAGAATACTCTGAGGAATTGTTCGGATTAATCCCAGCCGCCAAATTTCGTGAACGTACTACGCGACAAACGTCCCGATACCATCCACACCATCTGGATGCTTGGCGGTCCACCACTGTACGTTTCAAGAGGAGTTTTCTTCCGCGTTCAACCTCTCTGTGGAATAGTTTACCACCAGCGATTTTTCCGGACCGATACGACCTGGGGACCTTCAAGAAAAGAGTGTACTCCTTTCTAAAGGGCCGGCAACGCACCTGCAATTCCCCTGGTGTTGCGGTTGATCATGGGCGGCGGTAGTCACTTAACATCAGGTGAGCCGCATGCTCGTTTGCCCCCTCTTCTATAAAAAAAAAAGTTCTTGACAAGATACCACGGGGAGTAGGAATGTAAGGTAATTTAGGTTTTGAGTTTTAGTTTTTTATTAGTTTTTTTTTAAATATTTCAATGTTTTCAATTAATGACAACCGAGTTCCGCTTCGTTTCAGCGCCTTAACAGTACCAATATCAGAGCTGGAATCATCCACATCGAGTAGGCCGATGAAAGAAATAATATACATTATGATTAGGTTGTTTTCCAATGTTTAGCATACATAAAAACATACATAAACACTCACGCCTGTCATCCAGAGGGGTAGGCAGAGACTACGGACTTCCATTTGGCACGATCCTGACATACCTCTTTCGCCTCCTTTACATCCATATATCTACGCGTACATGCTCGTCGGTTAAGGGTACTTCCAACGTGGCCCCTTTTCAAAATATCGCCAATTTGGTCAATAAACTTTTTTCTAGGGCGTCCCTTTCCGACTCGGCCATTCACATCTGCCATATAAATTTGCTTTGTCACTCTTTCCTCATTCATTCTTTCTACATGACCAAACCACCGAAACAATCCTTTCTTAATCCTGGTCACAACATCAACTTGCATACCACATTTATCTCTTATCACGCAATTTCTCACCCTGTCATTCAGATTCAATCCTAGCATACTCCTTAAAGACCGCATTTCTACAGCATTTATTCTACTTTCGTGCTTCTTCTGCCACATCCAGCTTTCACTACTACTACTACTACTAGTGCCCCATTCACTCTATTCCCTGCATTTACTCGTCGTTCTATATCCCTATCATATCTACCATCCCTGCTAAATACACATCCCAAATACACAAACTCATCCACTTGCTCAATTAACTCTCCTTCTATTCTTATTTCACATACCGTTTTGCTTTCTTCTCTTTCAAAAACCGTCACTTTCGTCTTACTTGCGTTCACTTTCATTCCCCTTTCTTTTAATTCCCAGTTCATTAATGTAACCATCATTTGCAACTCTGCCGCCGATGACGCAAATATGACTTGATCATCGGCATACAAAAGGCATTTGACGGTTAACTCGCCCATTCTTAACCCACATTCTTCACCTTTCAAAGTTTGCAAACACCTGTCCATAAATAGGTTGAACAGCCAAGGGGAAGCTACACAGCCCTGTCTGACACCTGTTTGGATGCTAAACCAGTCCGAGTAGACCCCATTGATCCTGACACAAGCACTAGAGTCCCTATAAAGAGACCTTAATGCCTGTATCAAACCAGCGCTCAACCCATATGAGTTCAGTGTTTGCCATAACACATTCCTGTCTACTCTGTCATAAGCCTTTTCCAAGTCCATGAACGCACAAAAAACTTTCTGGTTTTTGGCCAAAAACTTCTCCGCAATCATGCGCGTGGAAAAGACTTGATCTGTACACCCCATTCCCTTTCTAAAACCCGCTTGCACATCTCAAATTTTTCCATCAGTTTCTTTCATAACTCTTTCAATTAACACCTTAGCATACAGTTTACCCACAATACTAAGCAAGCTGATTCCACGGTAGTTTTTGCAGTCCTGTTGTGACCCTCTTGCTTTATATATTGGTACTATAACTGCTTTACACCAGTCATCCGGTACGCGTTTTAATTCCCAACATAAATTAAACAAGGTGTACAGCAGGCCTGCCACCACTCCCTATCCAGCCCTTAGCATCTCGAGTGATACTCTATCATATCCAGCTGCCTTACCTGCTTTCATGCTTTTCATTGCCTTCATTATTTCATCTACACTTATCTCCATACCCCTTTCCACTTCTTTCGGAATTTCTAGTTCATTTAATTCAGACGACTCTTCACTCATAAACACGCTTTCAAAGTATTCCTTCCATCTGTTTAAATTCGAAGCTTCATCATTCAGAATACATCCGTTCTCGTCTCTTATAGCATTCATTAGAGGCTGTTTTGTATTTCCCCTGGCAGTTTCTACGAGTTTCCAGAACATTTTTATGTTAGTCCTGGAAATTATCAGATATCTTTCTATCTTTCTTATCCGTTCTTTCTTTCTTTTTCCTTTCAACAACTTCTTTTACTCTCTTATTTAGACGTCTAAATTCTGCCTTTTTTCTTTTAATCTCATCATTCATACTAGAAGAATTACCAGCTTTGGTTGCTAGTAAATCTAACCATGCTTTCTTCTTTGATTCAACTTCCACCCGTACCTCATCATCCCACCACAACGTATTACTTTTCCTTTCATTTTTTCTCTTACTTACACCACATACTTCGGTGGCTGCATCCACCAAACCTTTCTTAATATTATCCCACACAGTATTCAAGTCTCAACCATTCATACACAACTCATTCAAACATCTAATATTTCCTCTCAGTCTACATTTATACTTCTCTTTCACATCTTCATCTTGTAACTTCTCTATTCTTATACGCTGTAACGCAGTGGTAGACACAGATGTCCGATGCCGTCAACGCTTGAAAAGACCATTAATTCGACATAAGACCTAGTAATGATCCGTCCCTACGTTGGACCCCCGGTAAACCCTTGTATCTACGACTGCGCTCCTCATTCTTTCATCCACAATTACGAAATCTATCATGCTTCTATCATCACTTCTTTCCCATGTATACATGTGAATATTCTTATGACGAAAAAAGTATTCGTCACAAAAAGATTCTTTTCCACACATACGGTGAGGAGCTTCACCATTCTCATTTATACTTTCATCACCAAACGTTCCCAATATCCTTTCATAACCGGACCTCTTCATCCCAACCCTTCCATTAAAGTCTCCTAACATAATAATATTTTCATTTTCCTTACATTTTGTCAACACCATCCTTACCATGTCCCAAACTGCTCTCGGATGTAAGTGGGCTTAGACATGTCTGGGGCGTACACCCCTAGCAGGAACAGCTTCTTTAAGCCCACTTTTATTCGTATCCATAGCAGCCTCGGGCTTACACATTCATACTCCTTCACACATTGACCCATTCTTTCTGAAAGGATGAAACCGACTCCCTGGCATGCCCGTTCGGTCTCGTCTACACCAGACCAATACGCGGTATACGTGCCATGTGCAGTTGCATCCTTTCCGTTTCGTTTCGTCTCATTCACACATAACACATCTATTCCTCTGTCATTCATCATTTCGCATACTTCATCCATCTTATCATTCATTCCTCCACATACATTCAGCGTAGCCAGACGGGTTTCCGCAATCCACTTTTCGCCCCTCCGGGAGACAGAACGTGACGGGTGGCGAACCTCGTCGCCAGTTTTTCTTCCGGAGATTCTTCGCACCCCTGCCCCATTGAAGGGGCGCCGGGAACTCGGGGCCATTTCTTTTATTTTCTGAGTCATGGTGCGAACAAGGGGTGGTGGTAGATTTTACGCCGCTACCATACGGCGAGGAGCCGAGTCTATTTTTTTGGCTTTGTCGCTCGTTTAGCACCACCCGGGGGACATGTGTAGGGTGGGTCTAAGGTTAGGTGGTCGAAGCCTACGGACGCGAGCGACTCATCCCCCATCTTAGCATCTTTTTTTGTAATTTATTTTGGTTAATATTTATTTTTATTTTGATGTCATGACCGCTTTAACTTGGTTCTCTGACAAATAGGATTAAAAATAAAAAAGCGATAAATAAAATTAATGGTTGAACTCGATACTCTCATCCGTTTGAGAAGTAAGTTCATTACAAGCGAAGTTTTAAGTCATAGGAATAGGGTGATAATGAACCACAATAATTTTATAATTTTTTTTTCAAACCGAGTACTTTTAAGTAATAACTTTTAATTTATCGTTTTAAATTTTCACACGAAAAATTAAAGCTAGCAGCCATGCTGTTCAGGTCGTGACGTCACTGCTCTAGTAAATAACACTATTATGCAAAGGAATAAGATATTTTTGGATGTTTCATAATAAAGTATCATCTTTGTGCTTGAATGCAAAAATACAAGCCTAAGAACGCCGGGTTTCTTTCTTTCGTAGATGTAAGTAGTGTGTGGTTTCTTTGTTTCGTAGGTGTAGTGTAGGGTTTCTGTGTTTCGTGGTTGTAGTGTAGGGTTTCTTTCTTTCGTAACTGTAGTGTATGGTTTCTTTGTTTCGTAGGTGTAGTGTATGGTTTCTTTGTTTCGTAGGTGTAGTGTATGATTTCTTTGTTTCGTAGGTGTAGTGTATGGTTTCTTTGTTTCGTAGGTTGACTGTATGTTTGTTTGTCACTTCAGTGATATAAAAATAGAGTATTGTTATCTTATTTTATTATATTATTATAATATATTATTACTTTGTATTTATTAATCATCTCAATCAAATGGTCGATATCATCCGGTATACATGTTTGTACCTTGGTTTGGCTTAAAATAGGCATGGCAAAAACGTTAAAAATCCCGATATCCATTGAACGGGAGACAAATTTAGTCCCATCGTGCGCCTGTCAAAATATAAATTTTGCTAATTTAAAATCATCTCAAATATGTATAACAATCATAAATAACTTATGGATAAAATTGCAATTAACGGAAATGGTGGTAATTTATTACGTTGGTTATATTTGTTTGACGTGGTAGAGCCATGCTGAAGCTATATTAGTAGTATAGTTTTAGCACGAAAGGGTTGGCTCGACCGGGGAAGGAACAAGCTCTCGCAGAATACCATCGTGAAATAACAGCTTAACGCAGCTGTTATTTCACGATGGTATTTGGTTTTGTACGAGTATGGTGAGTGTAGAAAACCGGAGACCCTTTTTACTGGAAAAGAGGCATTCCATCTTAGTCCTCGCAGGTGACAACGTATCTGCATATTGATTCGTGATCGAGGATTGATGTCTATGAGCCACAGCAACCACTTACCATCAGATGGACTGTGTGCTCGGTTGTCACCCTTATCCAATAAAAAAAAATATTTTAACAGAACTCAGAAGGTTGTTATTAAAGGTTTCGAATCTAACTCTATTGCCATTGTCATGTTATGTTTCAACTATCCTATTTTTTTAATGTAGGCTGATGATATTAAAATTTAGAAAAATGTGAAAACACTCATATTTGCTTACTACTTTAAGAAGGTCTTGACAGACTTTTTCAATACCGTATAGATAACAAGCTTTACATAAGTCTGCCCAAGTGTAATGTTGATATCATTTACAAAGAACAAAAAACCTTTTAAATTTAATTATTGTATCAATCGTATACCCTTACAAAAAGTTAACATAGTCGGAGACCTTGTTTTAATGTTGGATTCAAAATTACATTAAGATTATCATATCGATTACATCCATATCCATACTAATATTATAAATGCGAAAGTGTGTTTGTTTGTTTGTATGTTTGTCATGCATGATTTTTTGTATGGGGATAGTTCGGTGGCTGTAGAGTGACATAGGTTACTTTTTTCAGCGGAAAAACATATCATTCCCGTGGGAAAATCGAATATGTTGCAAAATTAAATTCAGCTAGGTGGCGCCACTGTGATTCTACAAGACGGACGATGGTACGATGGACGAACACAGAAGGTCAGAATATCTGGATTATTATGTCTTTTTACCAAAATTAAGATAAAAAATGTATGGATCTGTATTTTTCCATGCAGGACCGGGAAGAGAGCGATAAAAACATAAAATTCACAAGCTCATTTTCTACAAACGTTTTGGTGCATTGTAATTCACAGAATAGGCGATAACCTCGCAGACGATGTTAAGTAATCCGTGGATGCTCTGCCTACCCCGCAAGAGTTACAGGCGTGATTATAAGTATGGATCAGAAATACTATCACCACCTGTCACGCTTTCACCCTTAACTATTACTTAGTTGTGGTAGAAACAGTTCTTAGTAAGCCTTATTAATAAGCCTTAGTAATATTTATTGAACGGAAATGAATACAGTTCTTATATGTGGTTACGAATGAAAGGTATTACAATAAGAAAAATTGTGCAAAATTATAAGAAAAATATTTTTTGAGAGTTCTTATTAACTAACGTATACATAGCTTAAATTGATTCCGCTAGATGTCGTTACTAGGTTTTTAAAACGCGGTAACGAAATGCTTCCTGCCATGTACTTAACTCCCGCCGTTGAGCCGCGCGTCAACTTATAGTGCATGCAGTACCTATACGCTTAAATTTTTTCTATTTCGTAGCTTATTCGACTACCTGCTGTCGATTTCGGTTGTTTGTTATTTGCTTTGTGATTTGGTTAAGGTTGAATGGATTTATATTGGCTTTCATTTTCGGATTTGTGTATTTTCTTGGATCAGTTTTGTTGATTTGATTGGTATTCCTTTATACATATTTAGACTCTGGCTTTGATTTTGAATTTTGTTTATTTAGAATCGTGAATTGGTTTTGGTTGTTTTAGGTTGTTTAACAATATTTCAAAGGAATATTAATAGTATAGATAGTATATATACGGCATCAATATACTTCTTCTTTTTTTGTTGGTTATATTTATATTGACTACTGCTTTCGATTTCGGTTTTCTGCGATTTGTTTTGTGATTTGGTTTAATTTGATTCGATTTTTTTTTGGCTATCGTTTTCGGATTCGTGTTGTGTCTTGAATTGGTTTTGTTGTTTTCATTTTAAAAAATATTTAAAATGAATATTTATACCAAAAGGAAAAAAAATATCTAAAAAGATATTTTGGATTTGCTTTTAAAAAATATTTAAAAGCTATTCGAACAAGCGGAACGTCAGGCCGCCTTAAGAGCCGCGGAAACACGTGAACAAACTCAACACAGACTCATTGAGCAACCCAGAGCATACATTACATGGAGGGAGCACTGTGTGAGCAGAAAGCGTGATCGGCGTAGAGAGAGAGAGAGACTGAGTTTAGGTAGAGTCTGTCTCTCTCGCACAGTCACTGTCATTGGCTGTTTCATTCGCGCGATGCAACGGTGGAAAACACGCCAGCCAATCAGAAGCATGTGCGAGAGAGACAGACTCTACCTAAACCTTAGAGCACCGATCACGCTTTCTGCTCACACAGTGCTCCCTCCATGTAATGTATACTCTAAGTTGAGCAAGCTGAACGTCAATTTACTATAAGGGCATCTGAAACACCAGAACAGATACAAATGCACAGCGCCAAGCTGAACGTCGACAAAATTTTCAAAGAAACAATTGGTCGGTTTTTAATGACGCAGCATTCAATTATGATCCGTTGATTGATTATATAAATCACAGGTTAGTTGTTATCGGGCTGATGGACAGGGCGTGTCGATTTTGCAGCACTTTAAAATGGAAAGATGAGACCGCAGGCATGTGCCGTTCCAATGGCAAAGTGTCTCTTCCGTTACTTGGGGAACCAGAAGAACCTTTGAAAACTCTCTTTTTATATGATGCTAATGAGTCACGGCGCTTTTTAAACAGGATCCGGAAATATAACTCATGCTTTCAAAAGACGTCCTTCGGAGTTGACCGGAAAATAATAATGCCGGGATTTTCGCCTACATTTACGGTACAAGGGCAAATTTATCATAGAATAGGTTCACTTTTTCCAGCTGAAAACGCACAGCACAAATTTTTACAAGTATATTTTATGGGTGACGAAGAAATTGAGGTAGACCGTCGCTGCCAATTTATCCAGGGAGTTGAAAGAGACATAGTGTTCAAAATTCGAAGATTCTTCCATGAACGTAACATTTTAGTCAAAACATTTAAAACTGCTTTAGAAAACCTAACTGAAGAGGATTATAAAGTCGTCATTCACGCAGATCGGACCCCTCGAGGAGAGCATGAAAGGCGCTACAATGCACCATTGATAAACGAAATAGCAGCCGTAATTAGTGGTGATCAATTTTCTTCACGAGACATTGTCTTGCGAGCATGTGATGATACGTTGCAACGGGTAGCCGATACACACAAGTTTTATGACGCTCTGCAATACCCATTCATTTATTGCAAAGGACAAGAGGGTTATCATTTTCAAATTCCAGTCATTAACCCGGTCACAAAGGAGCCTACTCCGAACAAAAAAGTATCATGTATGGATTTTTATGCGTATCATATGATGTTGCGAGAAAATGATTTTAACCTCTTAGTCCGGTGTAGACAATTATTTCATCAATTTTTGGTAGACATGTGTGTGAAGGTAGAAAGTGAACGTCTCTGTTATATATCTTTAAATCAAAAAAGCTGCGCGTTGAGAATTATATACATTTACAAGATACAGTTTCTAGCGACGCCAATGTAAACCCCAGAGATTTAGGTAAAATGGTAATTCTGCCCTCATCATTCGTTAACAGTCCCCGCTACCTACATGAGTACACACAAGACGCATTCGCCTATGTACGAACTTACGGAAGACCTGATCTTATTGTTACTTTTACTTGCAATCCCACATGGAAAGAAATAACCGAGGAGATAATGCCGGGCCAAAAAAGTACTGACAGACAAGATTTAGTTGCTAGAGTATTTAGATTAAAAGTATAAAAATTAATGTATGTAATTCACAAAGGGAAAATTTTCGGAGAGGTGCAGTGCTTCATGTCATCATCATCATCATCATCATCACAGCCCTTCACAAGTCCACTGCTGAACATAGGCCTCCCCCAAGTAATGCCACAAAGCACGGTCCTGAGCCACCTGCATCCATCGACTTCCTGCATATCTTACCAGGTCGTCACTCCATCTAGTGGGGGGTCGCCCTACACTACGCCTACCGGTACGAGGCTGCCACTCGAGAACCTTTCTTCCCCATCGGTTATCGGTTCTTCGAGCTATATGGCCGGCCCATTGCCACTTCAGCTTACTAATCCGTTGGGCTATGTCGGTCAATCTGGTTTTACTGCGGATATCCTCATTTCTGAGTCTATCACGCAGAGAAACTCCGAGCATAGCCCTCTCCATAGCTCGCTGAGCGACCTTGAGCGTCCTCATACGGCCAGCAGTGAAGGACCACGTCTCTGATCCGTAAGTCATCACTGGCAACACGCACTGGTTGTACACTTTAGTTTTCAGAGATTGAGGTATACCTGACGAGAAGATATGTCGTAATTTCCCGAACGCTGCCCAGCCGAGTTGAATCATGTATTCAACTGAATGGCAAAAAAGAGGATTACCGCAAGCCCACATTCTAATATGGCTTAAAGAGAAGTTGCGGCCATACATGCGGATACCATCGTCCGAAATGTGATTCACGGTCCATGTGGAGCACGAAATTCAATATCGCCATATATGAAAGAAGGAAAATGTACAAAGAAATTCCCTAAATAGCTATTAAAAGAAACAGTGCACAATGACAATGGCTACCCTTTATACAGACGCAGAGCTCCCGAAGATGGTGGCAGGAAAGTTACAATTAAATCTCGCTCTGGAGCGTTCGAAACCTTAGATAACAGCTGGATTGTCCCGTATTCGCCCATTCTATGTAAGACGTTTAATGCCCACATTAATGTAGAAGCATGTAGCTCTGACCGCGCAATCAAGTATATCTGTAAGTACATAAATAAAGGAAGCGACCAAGCAATATTTAATCTCAGGAGTGAAGGTGATGCAAATCTCGTTAATGAAGTACAGACCTTTCAAGCAGGGCGTTATGTCAGTAGCAACGAGGCAGCGTTGCGTCTCCTTGGCTTCCCTTTACACGAAAGGCACCCAACAGTTACTCACCTTGCTGTGCACTTAGAAAATGGTGTATATTTTACCGAAAGAAATTTCCAAGTAAGAATTGCATCACCGCCAAAAACTACACTAACAGCCTTCTTTCAACTTTGTCAAACCGACCCCTTTGAAAAAACGTTGTTATATTCTGAAGTCCCCCGCTATTATACTTGGAACACATCTAGGAAGGAGTGGCAACGCCGTATTCAAGGCGCGCCTGTTGCAAATTGGCCCGGTTTAAAGTCATCAGATGCCCTTGGTCATGTGTATACCGTCCATGTAACTAATTTTGAATGTTTCTGTTTACGATTGCTGCTGCCCCATGTTCGGGGTCCTACAGGATATAAAGACCTTAAAACTGTCAACGGTCAGGAATGCGCAACTTATATAGAAGCATGTGAAGCTCTGCATCTTTTAGAAAACGATAATCACTGGTATGAAACCATGAAGGAAGCTGTGCAGTGCCAGTCACCAGCCAAAATTAGGGATCTTTATGCAACTCTTATATCATCTTGCGGGCTATCTAATGCACATGAATTGTAGGACAAACATAAAGAGTACATGGCGGAAGATATTTTGCGAATGTTACAGCAGACACACGCGAACATGACATACAATGAACACATTTATAATGAAGCACTTGGAAAAATTGAAGATAAAGTAATGGCAATGGTAGGCAAAAAATTAAGCGACTTTGGAATGATAAGCCCGCAGCGAACAACCGAAAATGAACTAAGTGATGAAATTATACGTGAAACAAACCATACCATATACCAGCTTTGCAGCAGCAAGTAGCCGGATTTGTACCCCGTTTGCTTCCAGAAAAAAACGAGATTTTGATAAAGTATTAGGACAAATTGAATCTGGAAATGGTACACTTTTCTTTTTAGATGCCCCTGGAGGAACTGGGAAGACATTTTTGTTAAATTTATTATTAGCGCAAGTACGGAAAGATAAAAACATTGCTGTGGTCGTAGCTTCCTCCGGTATAGCCGCCACGCTGCTAAGCGGGGGCCGCACTTCACATTCTGTTTTAAAACTCCCTCTAAATCTAGCCCAGGAAGAATCGCCGATCTGCAACTTTAGCAGCAATACCGATGTATTGGGAAGAATGGTGGTTTTACTGGCTGGTAACTTTCGCTAAACTTTACCTGTCATTCAAAAGGGCACACCTGCAGATGAAATTAAAGCATGCCTCAAGTCATCTATTTTATGGAACAAGGTGACAAAATTCAGTTTAACTACGAATATGAGAGTGCATTTGTATAATGATATCAATGCTGGAAACTATGCTGACACACTATTAAAAATTGGCGATGGGCGGTTGGAAACGGATGCTGAAGGCCGCGCTAAATTGACGAGAGATTTTTGTAATTTAGTACAGAGTCATTCCGAATTAATTGCGAGCGTTTATTCAGATTTAACGAACAACATGCATGAAGACAAATGGTTATGTGAAAGGGCGATTTTGCACCAAAAAATGGGAGCGTTAAGAAAATAAATTCAGATATATTAAGCGAAGTAGCAGGAGAAATAACAGAGTATTTGTCAGTAGACACAGTTATGGACACAGGACAGAGCACTTCATCTCCCGCAGAGTTTCTAAATTCTCTAGAGTTGTCAGGTGTGCCCTCACATAAGCTTCAATTAAAATTAGGCGTCCCAGTCATGCTAATGCGAAATTTAGATGCTCCTCGGTTATGTAACGGGACAAGGCTGCGTGTTACACATCTTGGACGGAACATAATCGGTGCTACAATTTTGACAGGCGTAGGAAAAGGTGAAAATGTTATTATACCACGGATCCCTATAATTCCCACAGATCTTCCCTTTCAATTCAAAATTTCCTATTTAGCTCAGTTTCTTTTCAATTCCAAATGCTTCACCTCTGATGGACCTATTAAGCTCAGTTGCCTTTCAACTGAAATGGCTGCATCTCTGACGGATCTTTTATTTGACTCAGTTTCCTTTCAATTCAGAAAACTGCATCTCTGACGAATCAATTTAGCTTAGTTTCTTTTCAAAAGTCTGCATCCCTGAAGGATAATTATGCTCAGTTTCCTTTAATTAAAAAAATATCCCATTTTCATTTGGAATAAACAGGCTATTTTCATGCTTTCCTATACGCTGCGTTTCAAAACATTTAAATAGGCTGACGAATCAATTTTGCTCAGTTTCTTTTTAAGGCCCCGGTCTTGTAAAAATTTGTGTTCTCGCAAAATTTACAGCAAAACAAATATTTTTTATGGTATTTAAAAAAGAAAAAGTAAAACATATTTTACATTTATTAAAAGTGTAGGATTTGATATTTTGGAAACTGTTTTTTAATTTTATTTTAGTGTTTAAATTAATAGCTCTATTAGGCGTTAAACATGCCTATGTTTAAGTTAAATACGTAAAAGGTCTTATTAAAGCCTCTGCTATGTACAAACTATAACAATATCAAGAAAAGTATTCAGATTAAATTTATTTACATATTGTCTACAATAATCTGATCTGGTCACTTTTTTATAAATGCTTTAATTTTCTTATTTGGAGGGCTTAAAAAGTTGTAATTTCATGAATTTTTTTACTGCAAATATCTATTTTTTTCTATTAGAAGTATAAATGTGGCAAAGTCGTACTTAAAACCACATAAAGTATAACTATTTTCAAGTAAATAAGAAATAAATAAAATTAAAAATATATATATATATATATATATTTTCCTACTTTTTACCTATATACCATTTATAAACTAGAAACGCGTGATCGCGTGAAAGTTCTCTCACTTCCGCTGGGATTTCTCAGCGTTCAGACGTGTGCTGTGTTGTTCAACGTTATTTTACCTCTCGCTCGCACGGTTGATCTCTTTCGCTCGCGCAGCTCTTATGGACTGACTGGAGCATATCGTGAATAATAATAATAATAATAATAATTTTTTTTTGGGTTTGGGTTTGGTTGTGCTTGTGGTCAATGTTTTTAGAGAAACCAAGGGGGGTTTTGGGCCGCCCCTTTTTTTGGAAAGGGGTTGGTGTTGGGGGGGGGATTTTTTTTGTGCGTCCTCGGTGAGGAGAGCTGGGGAAAAAAAAAAAAAAGGGGGGGGGGGGGGGGGGCGCGTTTTTTTTTTTTTTTTTGCCCTTTTTGGTTGGCTGTTTTTTTTTTTTTTTTTTCTTTATTTAAATCACAAGGTATTTTAACATAAATAAGTGGCTAGAGCCTCCCTTTAAGCACAGAGCGCCTGTAGTAGGAGGCTCCGCTCTTCCACAACTTCACAAACAAAATCATTGAAATACTTTTAGACAACTAATATAAAAACGTGCATGCTTGTGTGGTGTGTGTGTGTGTGTGTGTGTGTGTGTGTGTGTGTGTGTGTGTGTGTGTGTGTGTGTGGCGCGTGTGTGTGTGTGTGTGTGTATGTGTGTGCGTGCGTGAGTGCAAGCGTGCGTGCGTGTGTGTGTGCGTGCTGTACTTATTTGAGTATTCATATGAGCGACTTTTCAAGGAGAGACTCAATTTCCTCATAATCAAGTGGTTGTAGATACTTTTTTACTGCATTTTTACATTCGTAATGGGTCATTGTGTAAATTCCTACATGTTTATTAATTTTGTTGTATAATTCTGCTGCGCGTTTACTATACTGAGCTCTAGCAAAAAACGTGTGAGTATTGGGAACTTGTGCTACTAATTCTTTTCTCCTCTTTTTGTAAAATATTTGGATTAAAAGATAGGGACTTATGTTTCTTTAATATTGTGTGCAGTACATAAATTTTTCGTACTGATAATAACTGTGTTTCATTGTAAAGACTTGTAGTAGGATATCTTCTGTTTTTAAAATACATATTTTTAATTAAACCACGTTGCGCACGTTCCAAGTGGATAAATTTTGTTTTGCAAGCACCCCCCCATATAGATATACAGTACCCCAAAACGGATTGTACCAAAGCTGTGTATATATCGTTTAATAATTTGTTTTGCATAAGTTCAGTGGACGCTTTTTTTTGGCACCACATGTCTTAAGGTACGAAATATCCAATTTAATTTAGCAATTCTGTTAGATACATGTTCTATGTGAGAATACCATGACAATTTCTGATCTATTATTACACCTAAATATTGTGTATATGTTACTTTATTTATAAATGGACAGTTATTATTAAAGGCGCAGTTATTTATGTTGTTACACGTATGAATCCTTATATTGAAATCTTCCGAGGGTTGCGTGCATTTAGATATACTGAAACAGATATAATTAGTTTTTGCTGCATTAAGGGTCAGTAAATTCAAATTTAACCATTTTGCCACCTGGGCCACCCCAAATTCTGCCCTTTCCTTAACTTCTTGCCACGATTTACCTTTAAAGATAACTGCTGTATCATCAGCATACGAAATTATTTGTGCGTTTTCTATTTTTAAGTTGCACAAATCGTTTATGTAAAGCAGAAACAAGGAAGGCCCCAATATACTGCCCTGTGGCACACCATATGATATAGTTGCGTCGTTACTAATAAACTGGTCAACTTTTACACATTGATTTCTATTGGAGAGGTAGTCTGTAAAAAGTTTAAGGGCAGTACCTCTTACTCCGACTTTTTCCAGTTTATATAAGAGTAGGGGGACAGAAACCGTGTCAAACGCTTTCATGAGATCTAAGTACACAGTTAAGCATTTTTGACCTTTATCTAAGTCATCAACCACCAATGATGTCATACGAGCAACTGCATCCTCACTAGATTTGCCATGCCTAAAACCAAACTGATAAGGAGATAATATATTAAAAGAATTTAAATAATTATGAAGTCGAAAATTAATTAATTTTTTCAAGTATTTTTGATATAGCTGGTAATATTGATATGGGCCTATAATTACTGATGTTGCCCCTGTCCCCTCCCTTAAATATTGGTACAATAGAAGATTTTTTTTAGTTTCTCCGGGAAAACGCCTTTTTCAAAACATAGGTTAGTGAGGTGGGTGAAAATTGGTATCAGTTCGTTCTTGGCATACTTTAAAAATCTAGTGGAGATCCCGTCCCAACCAGGGGCACTATCAGTCTTTAAATTCATTAATATGCTCTCCACCTCACCTGTGTCCGTATTTAATAGTACAAAGGAATTAGACTGTGTAGGCAAGTTATGATGTTGTATGTTATGGCCGCTTGAATTTAGTTGTTGTGCTAATTTTTTACCAATATTGACAAAGTATTCATTAATATAGTTGATTGATTGCAGTGGTGATGATTTTATATTTAATAACTCTGTATTTTGATCCTTAGATTTATTGCAGTATGTTATGTTTTTAATATTCTTCCAAAGTAATTTATTATTTGAAACCGATTTTGCAAGTAATTCTCGTTCATATTTACGCTTTAGATATTTTAAAAGATTATTACAGTAATTCCTATACCTTTTATACGTTATCTTAAGTATTTCATCGTGTGGGTCTTTTCTTGCTTGTTTTTGTAAATTATTTCGATTTTTAATGCAACGTAAAATAGCAGTTGTTATCCAAGGTTTTATGACCCGTTTGTTGCTAGGAATAACTCTAATTTCAGTACACGTTTTCAATGAATCAGTTATTCGTTGTATAAGTTGACTTATTAATAAATTTGGATCCTCACAAAACAGTAATTCTTGCAAATTTTGGTCACGTAGATGCTTAAGTGCTTTTTCAAAATCTATAGAATTCTTTGTTTTATTTATTCTTATATTGCTCTTTAACTTAGATAATGATAAAAATGTAGTAAAATGATCTGTGATAGATGTTTGTATAATTGCTATAAAAGCTGATACTTTCTTTCTATTAATTTTTAACATAAAATGATCCAAACAATTTTTTTCTCTGGTGGGTAAACAATGTCCAGGAAGTATACCATGTGTTGAAAGCATATTTAGGTAGTTTGCCCTATTTTTAAACTCATTAGGAAGTTCTACAGATTTTGTTTTTATATTAATATTAATATCTTCTGCAATTATAACGTTATTCTGGGTATTTAATGTACTTAAGTGGGTATCAAGTGAATCAATAAAAATATCAGTGTTAGTGTTAGATGGAGAACGATATATACATAATATGGTATTATTGAGTAGATCTAGCTGTAGACAAGAAGCCTGTGATATTTGTATTTCCTTAACTTTAGGTTGTAACGTATTTTTGACATAAACCACTACTCCATCATTTTGATTCACCTGATATTTTGTAGCATAAGAGCAATAGTTATTAAGTTGGGGAATAGGTTTATTTACATTTAATCGACATTCAGTTAAAATTATTATATCTGTGTCAAATGTTAGGCTAGAATATGTAATTAAAAAATCATCAAAGTTATGGTAAATACTTCTAATATTCTGGGAAATAATGGTAAGATCGTTTTTGTTAATATAAATATGTTTTGTTAGGTCAGAAGTACTACTACACTCGATAGACCGCGCTATGTCTATACTATCTATTTCTTGTAAAGTTTGTAAGGTCTTATTATCCATTTTGTGTGTAGGCAGGTATTGACGTCATTTTCAATTTAATATGAGAGCTACAGGCTCTTATATACTCATCATAGTAATTTATCATAGTTACAGTACCAAAATGATATTGAGTATTTCTTATTATTAACCATAAATTTAATATATTATTTATTATATACTGTAATGTAACATAATGTAAATAGTACTGTATGATGCTCTTATGTATGGCACTTGTGTGATTGTGTATTGAGTGTGAATTAATACGTAGTGTGTATGTAATAGGCGTGTAAATATAGTAATATGTAGGGTGTTGGTAGTTATAAGGTGCTGTAAATCTCAATCTGGAGTATACAAAGTTAAAATTTATTTTAAACTGATATGTTAACTTACTCGTATATCTATATATCTTGAAGATTAGTATGAGGATTGAGTGTGATGTGTAAACAGATGTAGGAGTGTATGTGATAGCACGTGTAATACATGAATAATAAATTAATTTAACATTTTTAGCAAAGCAATTTGAAATTTGAAGCATAAGGTAAAACAATGTAGTTTTATAGTAACTAAAAAAGCTTAAAAGATAATATTATTGAGAAATAAACATCTAAGGAAAATATCCAGTAGAGAAATAGCGAAAAATTATTCTTATGTAATATATAAAAAAAATAGTACTACTACACCGGATAGAAAACTGCTTTGAAAACCGGATGAAATTTGCTCTATTTATTATTTTTATTTAATTGTACATATTAGTTCTAGTTTTTAGTGTGTAAGTGTATTAGTGTGTACACAAGTGTACAACGTGCTGCTACAAAGGCGACACACAAATATGTTTTCACATTTTCGTTTCATGAAGCAATTATATTTCAATTAAACGTTATTATTTACGGATTTATGTAAATTTTAGAAACAAGCATCTTACTTATATAATAATAATAATACAATCTATACTTAGCTACTTAGAAAACTGTCGGCGAGCGGGCAGCGCAGGTAGCGCAGGCGACGCGTGCCCTCCCAACCCGCTCCCATAATTACGTCGATTAATATTTTTGTGAACGTTTCCGCAAAAAAGACGCTTACCTATTGTTTTATTTATTGTAATTAGGATAGTGATTAGTAGGGTTCTGCGATAAAGACGCTTTGTTTTCTAATCTAGTAAGTACGTTTACATTTCTTGCGATACGGACGCTTTTATTTACTCATTACTATCGATATTGATGACGAATAATTGTTTGGAAATATTCTTATCTGTCTTTATGTCTGTACGTGTGTGTTTAATTTTATGTGTTTTAGTTTATCCCGGAAAATGCAAGCTCCGTCTCTATTATAATAGAATTCATTAAAATAATATTATTTTTATTTTATTTAAATTGTCAGTAATTTATTTACGTGACCTTTATTCTTTTCAGTAATGTCAGTGCCACTGCGTCTACCGATCGTCAACCGATGTCGAATATTAGCAACACTTGCCCTCCAGTAAATGATATTATGCCATGGTAACATTTTCTGTTGTTACCTTTTTTGATTAAAATATATACGTTAATACGTAGAAAATATAAGTGGTTTGGATGAATTATGTATGAAGGAGTTAGACTTGGAGAATGTATGGCAAAATGTAAAGAAAGGTTTAGTGGATGCAGCTACCGAAGTATGTGGTGTTAGTAAGAGGAAGAATGAAAGGAAAAATAATACGTTATGGTGGGATGATGAGATACGTATGGAAGTTGAAGCAAAGAAGAGAGCATGGCTAGATTTACTAGCAACAAAGGCTGGTAATTCTAGCGGTACGAATGATGATATTGAAAGAAAAAAGGCAGTCTTTAAACATCTTAATAAGAGAGTAAAAGAAGTAGTTGAAAGAAAAAAGCAAGAAAGAACGGATAAGAATGATAGAAGAATATCGGATAACTTCCAGGCAAATATTAAAATGTTCTGGAAACTTGTAAGAACTGCCAGGGGACATTCAAAACAGCCTATGATGAATGTTATAAGAGACGAGAATGGCTATATTCTGAAAGATGAAGTTTTGAGTTTAAAGAGATGGAAGGAATATTTTGAAAGCGTGTTTATGAGTGAGGAGACAACGTGTGTAATAAGTGAAGTAGAAACTCCGAAAGAAGAGGAAAGAGGTAGCGAGATAAGTATAGATGAAATAATGAAAGCAATGAAAAGCATGAAAGCAGGTAAGGCTGCCGGATATGATAGAGTTTCACTCGAAATGCTAAGGGCTGGAGAGGAAGTCATGGCAGGCCTGCTGCACACCTTGTTTAATTTATGCTGGGAACTGAAGCGGGTACCGGTAGACTGGTGCAAAGCTGTGATAGTCCCAGTATATAAAGGAAAAGGGTCGCAGCAGGACTGTAAAAACTACCGTGGCATCAGCCTTCTTAGCATTGTGGGAAAACTGTATGCTAAGGTACTGATTGAAAGGGTCATGAAAGAAACTGATGGAAAAATTTGGGATGTGCAAGCGGGATTCAGAAAGGGAATGGGATGTACAGATCAAGTCTTTTCCATGCGCATGATCGCGGAGAAGTTTTTGGCCAAAAACCAAAAGGTTTTTTGTGCGTTCATGGACTTGGAAAAGGCCTATGACAGAGTGGATAGGGATGTGCTATGGCAAACACTGAACTCATTTGGGTTGAGCGCTGGCTTGATACAGGCATTGGAGTCTCTTTATAGGGACTCTAGTGCTTGTGTTAGAATCAACGGGGTCTACTCGGACTGGTTTGACATCCATAAAGGTGTCAGACAGGGCTGTGTGGCTTCCCCGTGGCTGTTCAACCTATTTATGGACAGTTGTTTGCAAAATTTGAAAGTTGAAGAATGCGGATTAAGAATGGGTGAGTTAACCGTCAAATGCCTTTTGTACGCCGATGATCAAGTTATCCTTGCGTCGTCGGCGGCCGAGTTGCAAATGATGGTTACATTAATGAACAGATCATTAAAAGAAAGGGGTATGAAAGTGAACGCAAGTAAGACGAAGGTTATGGTTTTTGAAAGAGAAGAAAGTAAAACGATTTGTGAAATAAGAATAGAAGGGGAGTTGATCGAGCAAGTGGATGAGTTTGTATATTTGGGCTGCGTATTTAGCAGGGATGGGAGATATGATAAGGATATAGAGCGACGAGTGAATGCGGGAAATAGAGTAAATGGGGCCCTGCACTCTATTGTGAAGAGTCAAAATGTGTCAAAAAAGGCACGTATGGCAATTCACAATGCTGTGTTGGTCCCTACTTTAACGTATGGTAGTGAAAGTTGGGTGTGGCAGAAGAAGCATGAGAGTAGAATCAACGCAGTAGAAATGCGGTCCTTAAGGAGTATGTTAGGGCTGAATCTGAACGACAGGGTAAGAAATTGTGTAATAAGAGAAGAGTGTGGTTTGCAAGATGATGTTGTGACCAGGATTAAGAAAGGAATGCTTCGGTGGTTTGGTCATGTGGAAAGAATGAATGAGGAAAGAGTGACAAAGAAAATTTATGTTGCAGAAGTGAATGGCAGAGTCGGAAAGGGACGTCCTAGGCGAAAATTTATCGACCAAATTGGCGATTTATTGAAAACGGGCCAAATTAGGAGTACCCTTAACCGTCGAGCATGTATGCGTAGGTGTATGGATGTGAAGGAGGCGAGAGAGGTGTGTCAGGATCGTGCCAAATGGAAGTCTGTAGTCTCTGCCTACCCCTCTGGGTGACAGGCGTGAGTGTTTATGTTTATGTTATGTTATATACGTTAATGCCATACTAACTTTAATACTTATATATACAATACATATAATACTTTTCATTTTAGTGATCAAGAGAACAAACCTCAATATTCTTCGAAAAGTATTTTAATACCAACTAATGGTTCTAAGGAAACAAAAGGACAAGATGTAGAAAATAAACCACAAAATGAAAACTCGGTACATATACAGTTATTTTTGAGTAGCAATTAGCCAATTATCGTGCATAAAACACATGTTGTACATGTTTAATATCTACAATATCTCATTTGTTTTAAAATTGTTATTCATTTTTATTTATGTACACAAATAAATACTTGCAGTTTTGCTATTTTAAAAAGCTAATAATAATATTTATTTTAGGTTAATAAAAAGGGGCAAAAACGAAAAGCCACCAGTGGACTGCCTTTTAGAAAAGTTAAAACTAAGGTAATTAAAATATGATAAATAAGGACTCATAAAATTTGACTCGCAGAAATGTAAAACAAAGCTATTACTTTTTTATTTTAGCGCCAGCCATCCGCACGTGAAAAGGGTGATTGCTTCGACTTCAATGTAGAACGTGAAGAAATGTGTAGTAAAAAAGAGGATTTTGATTTAGAAGGACGTAGAATTGTCTCTATACGATACTTCTTACTTTCTCTGCAAGCAGTTGCTGATCACAGTCATGAATCATTTGGATGCTGATTTTCAAATTTGAAATGCATCGGTGAGACCAGAAAAGGCTTTATTTCAACGTTGTGCTTGAAATGCCAATTATGTAACGCAGAATTTAATATAAGCACCGATTATCCTATGCTAATTACAATGTTAATCATGGTATTGTCGCGGGCACGATCAGTATCGGTTGTGGTCTTGAAAATTTGAACGAACTAGCGGCAAACACTAATATACCCGCTATGTCAAAACAATTGTACAATAACACAAGCCAAGTTGTTTATTTTAGATTTCATAAAACAGCGGATCAAGTAATGCGGGAGGCAGGAAAAGAGGAGCACGACACGCAAAAGAAATTGGAAGCGTTGACAGCGATGGAAATCCCATCATAACGGTAATTGCTGATGGCTGCTGGTCAAAAAGATCGTTTCGCAATAATTATCCTGCTTCTTCTGGTGCAGCAGCAGTTATTGGTGCCTATACTGGAAAACTGTTATACTTAGGAACCAAAAATAAATACTGTATGATATGTGCTCGTGCAGCTAATAACAAAATATCCCCAAAAAGTTAACCCCTACACAATACAAAAAACACTAGAAAAAAACTTTCTTATTTTTAATCTTGTAACCAACTAAATAAATAAATATTTGTGTATTCAGTTATTCTTTAGTTTGAATTTTTTATCGATTGCCTTCTAAATTACTTCTCTATACGATTTTTCTTTAAAAAAACAGGTATAAGCGCTATTTGTATGTTCAGTTTGTATAAAAAAATCATATATATCCGATTAGACGGGAGGAGTTGGAATCATGGAGCTGAACCACATTTCATACAAAAAAAAATTTAAATAAAAAATTGACTGATTCATAATACAAAATGTACAAGGTAGAGTCTAAATTTGTATGAATGAAAACAAGAAGCAGTTTTTTTTTCTTCGGTTGTATTTACGCTTTTTAAACCTACAACCCGTATAAATATGACTAAAAACGACATTTATGAAATATAAAAGGGTAAAAAATTATACTATCACAACAAAAGTAAAAGGAATATTTTTGGAAAAAAAATTAATAAGTTATATATTTAATGAAATAGAGCAACTTCACGTGCGATCTCGAACGTATTTATGCACGGGGGAGAGGCTTTAATGGTTGCATCTCTGATAAATCTATAAAACTCAGTTTTCTTTCAATTCAAAAAGCAATGGATAGTTCATTTCCCAGTGACCATGCGGGCGAAGCCGCGGGTAACAGCTAGTAATCAATAAAGCCTTTCAACAGTATGGCTATATCACTAAATCCTTTAAAAACTTAAAATGATCATCTACTTTCTTAATTCTAACACCGGTTTACCGTGTTGAACCGGACTCCGGTTCAGGCGAGCAACAAATGGCGTTATATACATTTGTAAAACGAATATGCTGAATTCTACAGAGTGTCGACGAATAAAACACTGCAGGAGTATCTATCGTCTCTGTATTAAAATATTCACTAACCCAGGGTGAAATTGTTGCAAAATCTTTCTAAACTAGAATAAATGGCAGACTTCACAACTTCAATTAAATTCTAGCAAATTTTAGTTATCTTACGTCTAACTAGAAGCATGTTTTAGTTATTTTATTACTAACTAAAAATATGGTCGATTTTATTACTTTTAGAGCTCTAAATTTTAATTTAATTAACTAACTTTTCCTGTTAACTGGTATAGAATTCCTCAAGGCGTTAAGAGAAGGCATAAATAATAAATAAATAAAACAAGTGTGATTAATATCTGCGATACGGGAACGATAGCCACGCAAAACATTTTTATTTCACAACACAATCGAGTATCAAGACATCAACCCACAGAACAATCGCTGAGTCCAGGGTGCGTAATCTTAATACAAAAAATAGAGAAATGAATAGCATACTAAAATTAGTAATTCAAACTCTCATGTTCAGAGGGCAATGGTAGTGCTGCAAATATTTTAAACCTTCGCTAGATGGCGCTGTATAATTTTTATAGTAGATTTTGAATTGTTCTCCCATTGCATAGAACACAAACAAAGAAATGTCAACTTTATAATAAATTTAATATTAAGATTCATGATCACAGAGTACATTGTATATACACGAAATAGAGACCAAACTTCAAGGCTAAAATTGGAAATGCATCACTAGCGCCCCTAGACTTTGAAGTTGGTACTAATGTCATCGACTATATAACCTAATAGCTACCTACTGTATATGTATGTTTATAATATGTATGTATACGTAGCTGCTATATATTACTATTCCAACTTTTCCTTTGTTATTTGGTTTAATAATTTCGTAAATAAAACAAACAACATTCAATTTAAAATATTTTATTTTTTTCTATAGTGCTCACAAATTTTTTTTGCTTTGATTTGAAATATATCATTCATATCGTTTACTTTTGATCAATCAAAAAAATCATGAATCTTAATATTAAATTTATTATAAAGTTGACATTTCTTTGTTTGTGTTCTATGCAATGGGAGAACAATTCAAAATCTACTATAAAAATTATACAGCGCCATCTAGCGAAGACTTAAAATATTTGCAGCACTACCATTGCCCTCTGAACATGAGAGTTTGAATTACTAATTTTAGTATGCTATTCATTTCTCTATTTTTTGTATTAAGATTACGCACCCTGTTCATGATTTTTTTGATTGATCAAAAGTAAACGATATGAATGATATATTTCAAATCAAAGCAAAAAAAAATTTGTGAGCACTATAGAAAAAAATAAAATATTTTAAATTGAATGTTGTTTGTTTTATTTACGAAATTATTAAACCAAATCATAAAGGAAAAGTTGGAATAGTAATATATAGCAGCTACGTATACATACATATTATAAACATACATATACAGTAGGTAGCTATTAGGTTATATAGTCGATGACATTAGTACCAACTTCAAAGTCTAGGGGCGCTAGTGATGCATTTCCAATTTTAGCCTTGAAGTTTGGTCTCTATTTCGTGTATATACAATGTACTCTGTGGCTCAGTCTTTACTTGACTTTCGTTCCACGCGTTCAAGTCCTGTGTTAAGATGATGAATCAATCGCTGCAATCTCTCTTAAGTGAATATTCACACATTGGACATTTGTTTGTTGATTGTATGAGGAGAAACCCGGACTTTACTTGTCAGGTCAGTTATTTTTAAAAATCGTAACGCATATCATTTTTAAGCTATATTGCACAAGTTCTCTATAATAGGTCAAAACCCCAGAACCGGAATTAAACGCTTTTTAGTAATTACGGTGCTCGTGGAAATATTTTTATTGCAATTTGAAATACACACGCGTTATTTATTTCTACGAGTCTTACAGTTAATTACACACATTATCTACTCTGAGGTACTTATCAGGGTTACGTTAATAGATACTATGCATACAAATAGATATGGCGCTCTTGTCGATAATATTATTTAAGTAAAAATATATTGTAATAAAAATTTTTAATTCTTTACAAAATGACTTGACTTTTAAAAGTAAAATTTTTGTAAATTGTTTATTTATTTCAAAATTATCAACTTTTAAAGGAAAGTAAAAGCTGAATTCAAAGAAGTTCATTCTTTCAAAAAATGAACGCTCGGTGCTAAGATCAGTCCACCTAATGGTAAGCAGATGCTGGGGCCCATAGACATCTACATCTATCCTTATTTAAGAATCAAAAAGTAGATTTAATGTTACTTCTGAGGGCTAAGATGGACCTCGTTTCCAGCTAATATGGTCTCCGGTATTCCATACTCCCCATACGAAACAGAGCAGCATTGTCCCCTTAAACACACACACATGCGCGCGCTTGCGCGCGCGCGTGTGTGTGTGTTTCGGTATTCGTATTATGTTAAAAACGTTTCTTTAACATAACTTCGAGATTTCGCAAGATAATTTGATGAAATTTGAAGCACTTTCCATTTGAAATTAGCGGGAAGTTCCAGGGATCAACTGCAACTGCAGGGTCGAACAATTTTTTTAATATTTTGCTTTGTTTGAAAGATTCGAATATAAATTAGTGATTAGGAACTATACTATAATATGTTGTTTTGATATATAGATAACTTCATAATTCTTTGGATTTACATAAAAAATTATTTTAAATCATGTGTGAACGCTTGTACAAAGTTATTGCGGAATGATTGACGTGAAACGTTAAAAGGTATTTCTTAGATTTTGTTGAGTAGCATTTGGTATCAAGGATCCGAAATAAATCGGAGCAAGCAAAAACAAACTTTATACTCGGATGGATCTGTAACTCTGTAGTGTATGACTATGGCACGGCAAATAACGGATTCGAAACCTGCACAACATATAAAAAAAAGTATTTGTATTGCCTACAAATGATTGCTTAGGTCTGGACGCATCTGAGTTTTGATTCTTAATCAATGATATAGATATAGACGTCTATGAACCATTAGCATCTACTTATCATCTCATAAACTGTTAGTCACACTTATTCTACTAAATCTTTTACTGCATATTTACTGCTTCATAAATTAATAAATGTAAACAGATTGATGCAGCAACAGGACAGGAAGAAACAAATGCTTCGGTGCTGTCGCGATCTATTCGCCTGGCTCAAGCGCTGAGAAAGTTTGGTCTGCGGCCCGGAGATGTATTAGCGTTAGGAGGCAACAACCATTTGGATCTTCACATACCATATTACGCTGCGTTATTAAATGGCTATCCAATAGCAGGCGTAGACCCCTTATTTAAGTATAGTAAGTAATTGCATTACCCCACCTCATCCGGGTGTTATTAAGGCGGCTTGTGTAAAGGCTCAGATCTTTAGCCTCCGATATATAACGATGTATATTTTAAAATAATCTTGCTTTGATGTGATAAAATTCTTGAAGACAGATTGATTTAAAATTTCATAAATTATGTACATTTAGTATATATATATATATATATATATATATATATATATATATATGTATTTAAACTGCCTCCTTGGTCTAGTGGTTGTAGTAGTGCGACTGCTGATCATGAGGTCCTGGGTTCGAATCCTAGGTCGGGACAAAAAATTAATTATCGAGTTTTTCCGTCAAGAAATTCTCAGTAGTTGCCCGGAGTCAGGAAGTTGGCGGGTTCTCACCCCGTGCCTCGGAAAGCACGTGAAGCCGTTGGTCCTGCGCCTGATCTCTCTCCGATCGTGTCAGTTTACCGTCCCATCGGATTATGAGAATGAGGAAATAGAAAGTGCACCTGTGCTTGCGTATACACTTGGGCACTATAATCCTGGCGCCGATGGCCAGCCTCCGTTGAGGCAGGCCGCCGTGGCCGGAATTCGGTCTGGAAGACATTATTATTATTATTATTTATGTAATCCACAACTAACTAACAGACACAATGGTTTAGTGGTTGTAAATGCCGTGACTGATCATAAGGTCCTGGGTAATATATATATATATATATATATATATATATATATATATATATGCCCAGATGGTCTTGTGTGGTTGCCGGTGGTCGAAACTCGGTCATGTGGAGGACATTACAAGCCACAATTGCAAATTATGTTTGTCCTTAAGCATACCTATAATATTACTTTGGGTGTTTGCATTCCTATGTCTTAAAGAATTTAAATGTGCCATCAGAATTGTGCTAATATGTGTATCGATTATACGCAGTTGCACAGATTACCTAACACTTGTAATTAAATTATTTAACATCTAAAAGGAATAATTAACACATTTTTTATTATTCTTCTTAATTTCAGGTGAATTAAGGTCATTATTTAAAATAACGCAGCCAAAAATAGCTTTCTGTCAACGTACGTCGCTGGAGGAATATGAAAGAGCGGCTCATGATTTAGGTCTAGATATGAAGATAGTGACTTTCGAAGAAGGAGAAGGTTCTATGAAAGAGTTGTTAAGCACATACGATATTATTGAACCAGAAGCTGAATTCAAGTGAGTGTTGGCAATAAAAGTTTGTCAAGGGTTATTAATTGCAGTTCTTGATCTTAGATTAATTACGCACAAAAATCGTGTCTCAAACAAATAAAGAGCGCTATGGTAAAGACATTATTGTTACGAGAAAAACTGCCGATTGAATTACCAAAATTTACATTTTTATTAGAGAACACCAATTAAAACTTAAATCACACTAATAATTAATCACACTAATCACTTTTAGTTCACTTTATTTCGCTCTCGACTAAATGCAGAGAGTTCGAGAGTCGTCCCTTCTAGAAAGCTTAATTCATCAACTTAGGCGCGCAACATTATATTATTCTACTACTAATGGCCTATCTATACTATACAATTAATACGACAACTCAAAAGAAACAAAAGTAGGTACCTATATAAGTTCATATACTTTTACTTTTTAAAAAAATTAAGTTCGGTGACGGTGATTCAAATTAAATTATGCTTAATAGTTCTAAGACTAGTGACCGTCTGCTTCGCTCGCGTGAATTTGGAAATTACGACAATTTTGTTTACAGTTTTTTCCTGAAGAATATTTCCCTAAAGAACTATACTTTTTTCGAGGCACGTGTACAGTACCGTGTGTGCACTTACTGCGTCTTCTTACATAGCAAATTTGAAGTCTCTGTTAATTATAGTTACGAAATTGTGGCAATTTTAAAGCGGGAATTTTAGTCTTCTTCATTCCCTATCTCGTAGCAGTTTAAAAAAAACCCGAAACGGAAATAAGCAACTTTAAGTCAAAGAGATAAATCTTCTTTTTGATACCGTGGGAATTCCAAAAAATTATTCCATTAAAAGCTCTAAAAGAAAATCATTTAAGTAAAGATTTTTAAGAAAATAATGTTTGATATTATAAAAGTTGTCTCCAATCTAAATTCGATGATAATTATACCCATGTATGAGCAAATACATAAATAGTTCCCTATCTAGTTTCGTCTTTTCTCTTGAACTTCCCCTTTCTTTATAACTGAGTATGCCAGGCATGGCAATAATGTCAATTCATTTTTAACTAATTGCAGTCTAATGATAATAATATTGTTGTGTGCTATAATTAGCGCTCGATATATGGCGGGTGATTATGAGCGCAATCTGGTATCAGGCAGCAGAAATAGGAGCGTCAAGATCATTCTGGAACTCCGCCAATAGCGCTATCTAGTATCGAATAGAAGAACTAAGCTTTCTAGAAAACTCCACACTCGAATTTTCTTACATCTGGTCGGTCACGACCGTTATTTGCTGGAACATTCTAGATGTTTCGGTGGAAAAGGCCTATATAAAGCCGTTTAAGGCCGCGACCGGGGCAGTATTGTATTGGTAATACGAATGAAGTCTTAAAGTGAATTAAAGTTTTAATTGTGATTAATTATTAGTGTGTATTAGTTTTAATTGGCGTTCTGTAATTAAAGTGTCAATTTTGGTAATTCAATGGGCAGTTTTTACTGTCACGCAACCTAAGCTCATAACAATATATTTTAATAAAACTTCCATTTTTCATTACAGAATAGCCAAATTTGACGTTGATAAAGTATATGCATTCCTAATAAGCACTAGTGGCACTACGGGCTTCCCCAAAGTAGCAGCCTTCAAACATCGAATTACAATGGAAAAGTTTCTTACTTTCATGAAATATTCAAATAAAATGTAAGTACCTACATATATATATATATATATATATACATATATATATATATATATATATATATATATATATATATATATATAATCGCTATAACCTCCCGGAATTGTGTGTGTGCGCCAGTAGCGAAACAAAAAACGTCGATTAATTCACTTAGACTATGGCTTAGTAAAATTAAGAATTTTTATTCATTCGGTTTGTAATACTTATTTCTATCAATGAAAGTTTATCAAGCAAATAAGCTACATCTATCATCTTACAACAAAAACTTAGTCGAATAAGGCGGAATTTCGTAATCGTATTATTTAAAATACATCGTGAAAAGGTTACTATGAAATCTACTTAAATTCAGTCGATATATTTCCGCAAATTTATATTTTATCATTTATTACAGGCCTACCATAATATTTTTTAACTTTCTAATGAAATTATAATTAACGCCCCCGCAATTCCCGCAATCCCCCCTCCATAAGTGAAATTTCGTAAAATTCATTCTCAGTTGAACTCAAGATGAAAAAAATAATAATTTTGCGAAATTTCCTAACCTGTAGGAGCTATAGATTAAAAGTTTAAATATTTTTATTTTTAACGCCCCCGCACTGACCTGGTGGAATTTCATAAAATCTGTTCTTGGTAAATTTTAAAATGCCAAAAAAATATTCTGGCCAAGTTTTATACATAATATAATATAAGAGCTATAGTTTTAAAATGTAGCTTTTTTAATTAACCGGCTACCTGCAAGGAGAGTTCCGTTGCTGGTAGAATTTCATTAAATCTTAGACTTCTACTCGGCTAAAGGAATATTCCTACCAAAATTTCAAGTCTCTAGGGCCTAGAGATCTCTGGAACCATAAGGCCTAGAGTCTAGTTCCAGAGATATCGTGATGTCAGTACATAGGTGGAAATCGCATGTAAATATTTTTTTTATAGGATAGGGTGGCAAACAAGCACAAAGTCCACCTGATGGTAAGTGGTTACTGTGGCCCATAGACATCTACATCTATCCTCGATTACGAATCAAAATGCAGATGCGTTTTCACCCGTGAGGACTAAGATGGAATGCCTCGTTTCCAGTAAAAAAGGGCCTCCGGTTCTTTACTCTCACTATACGAAACACAGCAGCATCAAGCTACTATTTGACGCTGGTATTCTGTGAGAGCGTAGTCCATAACCGGTCACACCGACCCATTCTTGCTACAACCTGCTGAGCTCTGTTAAAATGTAAGATATAGCCAACGTAATAAATTACCACGATTTCCGTTAAGTGACATTTTATGTATCAGTAATCTATGATAGTTATTTTGAGATGATTTTGAATAAGCAAACTTTATATTTTGACAGGAGCACGATAGGACTAAACTTGTCTCCCGTTCAATGGATATCGGGGATTTTTAACGCTGTTGCCATGCCGATTTCAAGCCAAACCAAGGTACAAACCTCTAGACCGGATGATATCGACCATTTAATTGAGATGATTAACAAATACAAGGTAATAATATATTATAACAAGACAACAATACTCTATTCTTATAAAAATGAAGTGACAAACAAACTATATATATATATATATATATATATATATATATATATATATATATATATATATATATATATATATATATATATATATATATATATATACTATACTACAGCTACGAAACAAAGAAACCCTACACGACACCTACGAAACAAAGAAACCATACACACTACACTTACGAAACAAAGAAACCCTGCACTACACCTACGAAACAAAGAAACCCTGCACTACACCTACGAAACAAAGAAACCCTACACTACACCTACGAAACAAAGAAACCCTACACTACATCTACGAAACAAACAAACCCGGCGTTCTTAGGCTTGTACTTTTGCATTCAAGCACAACATACCAATGATAAAGATAAAAATTCATTATGAAACATCCAAAAATATCTTTTTTGTCTGCGTAATAGTTTTATTTACAGTGTGAGCAGTGACGTCACTAGTTGAACGGCATGGTTGCTGGCGTTTTCGCGCGAAATTTTAAAACGATAAATAAGTAATTTTTATTACACTACGCGGTTTTAAAAACTTGTGTAAAAATTATTGTGGTTCATTATCACCCTATTCCTATGACTCATTCAACTAGAACGTCGCCTTAGAATGGGATATTTACAATAATATACAGTATAATCGAATGTGTGTCGAGTTCAACCCTTACATTTATTTATCACTTTTTTATTTTTAATCCTATTTCTGACACAACCAAGTTAAAGTGGTCATCACATCATAAAAATAATTACTTACTAAAATAAGTTATAAAAAAGATGCTAAGCATTGCAAAGCAACCTACTCGTAATGTACATTATTTGTTTCATCAGCCCCCCTCGATGTTTATGAGTCCGGCTCTGATGTTGGTACTGTTAAGGCGCTGGGACGAAGTGGACCTCAGTTGTCTAAAGGAGATCCTCATAACAGGGGCGAAGACTAACGTGGCTGCCATAAATGAACTACGGGTATGCATTTGTTTTTAAAATTAAATTATTATATCAGTTCAAGGTGCCCATTAGTTTACATAACATTTTATCCTAATATTCTCAATATTAAGGTTAAAAAAATAGTTTTAAATTTAAGGTTATGTTTAATTGAAAACATTGAAATATATAAAAAAATTAAAACTGTGATAAAAAAAACTAAAGCTCAAAACTTAATTTACCTTACATTCCTCCTCGTGGTATCTTGTCAAGAAACTGCATTTCCTTACTAGAAAAACATTATATGCGTCATGAGCCAACTCATGTAAAGGTTTTTTCGCATAATTGTTTATTGCGATATTTCTTTATATTGGTTTCATTGTCATAATTATAACTTTATTCATTGTGTCTTTACTGACCGTAAAATGTAACCTATTACGTAAGTGTTGAATTTAAAAAGTTATCTGAAAGTTATCCGATACGTCGCCTCAGTGCTTGTTAGGCCAATAGACCATTTGAGTAATTTTACAGGAGCAATGTTTTTTGTTTTTCTATGCTATGACTCAAATAAAGCCGTAATGTTCGGTAGTTTCCAAAACTGTGGCACATCTGGACTTCTAATAATCTGTAAAAAATAAAAACTTCTGACTTTAACATTGTGTAAAACCGGTTTAAAAATGGATATTGGACGAAAAAAACGAAACTGTAATTACGATAATGGATATACACTACATTCCTTGGGATGTTAGCCAAAAAGCAACCAAAAGTATTCTGTGCTTGTTTGCCCTATAGCCTTACTTCACAATACAGGCTGTGAAATTAAACAAATCCACTGCGCATCATTATTGTATGTTATAATAAAATTAATAAATAAATTATAAATTGTTATTTAACAGGCTATGATCTTATCTAACAGGCCTGAATTAAAATTAAATGTTGAATTTATAGATATATACTACCGGTGCCCTGCGGTGTCACTCGCATATAATTTTAACGAAAGGTACTGTCGTTTTGAGTTAGCTTGACAAAAATGTGATTTTTGTGTGGGAAAGGAATTTATGTGCGGAATTACTTCTTCTATTTTGCTTTCGGCGGTCTGTTTTTATGTGTTTTCCTTTAGAGGGTGTGGGAATCAATTTCAATTTGTTGTAAAGTTTTTTGTAGAAATAACAAATTCTTTTAGCCGATATATTCAAAGTACCACAAAAAAACTTCTGACACACTTTCACTTTTTGCTCGTTTTTCGAAAAGAAGTACTATATACTAATTCTTCAAATAGTTATTTTTACTCTAATATATTATAAATGTGAAAGTTTGTGGGGATAGATAGATAGATGTTTGTTACTTTTTCACGCAAAAACTACTGAACGGATTTGGATGTAACTTTGCACCCGGGTGACTTATATCCTGGATAACACAGGCTACTTTTTTCTCGTGAAACAGCAGGATGACACTAGTACTTTATATTTTATCTACCTATACTTTTTCGATTATCAACCTACGGTTCTTTTTATTTTTAACCGACTTTCAAAAAGGAGGAGGCTATGTATTCGATGCATATTTTTCGTTTACAAGTGATCCTCAGGTATTTTGGTTTCCTAGTATGGGGGCCATAAGTAATTCTATCTTGTTATTGTGATTTCTTTGTCAAATAAGTTATTTTGTGTTTGTATTTTTTTTGTGTTACCAGTTGTGCCCCACGGTTTCACCCGCGTAAGGCCCGTTCCTAGATTACTGGAACAAAATTAGCATGTTCTTCTTTAGAGTTTCATCTATCTATGTACAAAATTTCATCAAAATTTGTTCAGCGATTTAGGCGTGAAAGCTTAACAAACATTCAAACAAACTCACTTTCGCATTTATACCTAATATTAGTAAGTACATTTATATGCTCAGTTCAACATATTAAAAGCCCTTTAAAAAATTCCTGAAACCCCTTCCAACCTTGAATCACTTAATAACGCCTTCAAACGCATACATACCAAATAAATAAACTGAACAAACAAACAGAACAAACAAACAAACGCGTAGTGCCCGTTCCCATAAGAAAAAGTATTCCCACTGAGAAAGGATATCCCAAATTATTTAGTATCAAATTAACTATCTTTAAGTGAAAATCCCGTCTAAATTGGTCCAGCCGACCCAGAGATTCGACCGTTTGAAAAAACAAACAAACTCTTCAGCGTTGTGAGTATGACAAAAATATAATATAACCACCCTGTATTACAGACACAACGTGACCTAAAATAATACTACAATGACTAAAATCAACTTACATTCGTAGTATGCAGTACTGCGGTTATACTGTTTATCACAACTGGTCCAGGACATAATTTTCAAAGTTATGGAAACACTTTCCACCTCGTTTCACTTGTAAATTCACCGAAAAACTTAAAAAAATCTTGCAGTTCTAACACCGTTTTGCGTCGCGATAGATTGTAAATAAACAATATGGCGGAACAGCGAGGTGTGACGTCATGAGCGAGCGGGCCTGTGATTGGTTAATTTGAGGATATACGACAAACAAGCACGCGCTGGGAATTCCGCTATATGAATGTTGGTTCATTTGTGGTGGTAAGCCATACAAGCACGAAAATTAAAATTGTAACTGTGGATATTGGTTTTTTAATATACATAGTCTGTTACTCGTTTATTGGTATAGTTACACGAGTCATTCTTGATTTAGATTGTGTAGAATTTCATTCTTAAACATACTATATTCAAAGGTCATTTTCGTCCAAATTGGTCTGTTAGCCAAACAAGCACTGAGGCGACGGATAGATGACACCATTAACATTTCGTATATTTGTCTATAAAAATCGTATAAAAAATTATAATAAAAAAACTAAAACTAAAAATTTAAATTATCATAGAGTCCTACTCCCTATGGTATCGTGCCAAGAACACTTAGCCGTTGAGCGAGAAAAGAAACTTCACTGCACGTGGACCCCACGGACAGACAGTCTCTACAGCAAACGGGACAAATATGTAGTCACTTCTCAAAGACTCATATTTGCGCCATTTACTTAATTTAGCGCCCCGGTTCTAAAAAAGGTATCCTTGAGATGACAGGCCCTGCCAAAGTGTCTACGCAAGATCTCATACTAGTGCTTTACCTCTCTCCCAAGGGACCAAAGTCATACCGTCGGGTCTCTTGCCATCGTCTCTAAATATCCCACAAGGCTCTAAAACCGAGGGAGCATTTATAGAGACAAGAGCCCTGACACAAGAGGTTGATAAATTGCCGCTCCTAGACAAATTCCTATAGCTATATATATATATATATATATATATATATATATATATATATATATATATATATATATATATATATATATATGTATATATATATATATATATATATATATATATATATATATATATATATATATATATATATAATTATTTGTAGTAGGATATTTTTGACGGGACAGAGCATTAGCTATGTTTGCTTTGCCGCCGCAGCAAAGCACAGGTCTACTTTATCATCTAAATGTATGTCAGTCACATAAGTTATTCACACTATGCACGGAAGGAAGGAAAGCAGGCAATGCAACGCTAGAAAGATTTCCTACACCAATACCACCAAATTTTATAGGTAATGTAGGCTTTTTTGTTTAAAGTCAAAGTTAAAAAAAATTCTATAGCTATTTTAAGATCATTATTTTTTTTAAATATCCGAACATTTCCAGACTGGACTTGAGCGTAATAAGTATGTAAATTTAGGTACAAGAAGACAATATTTTAAAATAGTAAGGGAAGTGTGGGGGTTCAAAATGTACTGTTTATCAACATGGTTTAAAAATTGATCAAATTTTGTTTTTAAAACAAGTTTAATATTATCGAAAAACAACGGAACACCGAGCAGGTATAGTGATTTAGCATTGACAGTTTTTATTCCTGGATAAATAAAATTGAAATTTTGAATTAAAGTATCCCAGAACTAAATAAATTATTGGAAATAAATATTTCACAGTTATTACTATTTACTTCAAAACCAATTTTTTAAAATATTAAAAAATATGAGTAATATCACTAATGACGTCATCTGCGTTACCTCCCAGAGTAACGTCGTCCAGGTATCAGACATTCAGCTTGGATTTCAAATTAGAGATAATAGGTTGAATTCCCAAACTGAAAAGAGCTGGATCTAGTGGGGTTCACTCTGCTGAACACCGACAGCAGAATCTATAATATGGTTTTCATAAAAAAAAGTTCAAATTTTGACTGTAACATTGCCAAACGTAATGGTAAATTTCGGGGCTATTGTTAGCCACTTCTTTCAAGGTTACCCTGTCAATAGTGTTAAAAGCATTTCTAAGGTCAATCTTCAGAAGAACATGTGGAGTAGAATTTGTTACAACAATCAGCCCTGAATGTACCGCCGCCTCAAAGCCACCTTTAGTGCCAAAGCCTAGTTTTGTCTTAATGTTAGTGATTACGTGCCTGTAAGCTAATTTTGGTTTTGGTTAAGCGTCGAAATGTGGAACCAACAGCAATAAGACGGATACTGTTGTCTTTTTTTTTTTTTTGAAGGCACACAATCTTGCCCCATATAAGTAGGGACTGAAATTAAGATTTACATTACAAGAAAGCATATAATTACAAAATTTTTTTAATATCATTAAGAAGTACTCTACCGGCGTCACCGACGGACATGCTTACAATATCAAAGAAAAGGGCAAAAATTGCGTCTAAAGTGTCTTTCTCAGATTTTTTTAAAATTGAATTGGGTTAGGTTGCATTGAAATATTGGGGGGCAACGGTAAATTCTCAGAAGGATTGACCAAACGATGCTTCTAACGAAGGCCTTCAAGAGTTTCGACATTATGGGGAGCGAGGATGTCGTCTGGAATGCATTTTTTTAAGTTGCCATGCATTGCTTTCTATTTAACTGCTTTTTTTAAATCAAATTTAGGTTGAGATCAAGATAAATCAGTATTAATTGGGTAATCTAAATTTTGAAAAGAAGTCTGTTTCAGTTAAAACGTAATTGATTTATTTATTGTTTTATTAAAATGAAAATGGGAATACGCGAATGTAAATAATTTTTGCCAACTCTTTTCACAATTAGTAAAAAAAATTTGAAAAGTGCATGACAATGCTTTAGCAAGTCGTCCTCGCACCTCTGGGAATTCTTTTCGCCACAGTTACGTTACTACGAAAATTGTACAATTGTTCCTAAAAAAAGTAAAAAATTTGTGTTAATAAAAGAGTTATGAATTTCTACGGTAGGCTGTAGCATCCTTTAATGTGTATATTTAGTGCCATTTTACCATTAAACAGCCTGCCGTCTGTACAATTTTTAACTGACAATTTTCAGGAATATTTTTATTATATTGGATTATATATAAATCAAATTCAATATTATTAAAATCTGAATATTTATAACTTAAATATCCAATAGATTTTAAATTAATTAAAGGATTATTAAGTTCATCTAATAAATATAAAAATCGTAATGAAGATAAAGCAATAAAGATTAATGTAATTGCATGAATAATAGTTTAAAATAATTGAATTATTTGGCCTTCTAATAAAAATCGATTAATAAATTTATTAAATAATCTACTAAAATAGTAATTATAATTAAAGTAATTAAAGATAATTTGTTCTATTAGAGGTGAAACACTCAAACACTTAGAGCTGATGTGAAGAATCGACGCTCCGGGAAGTCTGCAGTCTGTGAACACGTACAGGATCGCCCCCGTCACTACATCAGATTTGATAGACCGCAAATCCTCGCTAAAGAACACCGATTCCTTCCAAGGATGATTCGCGAGGCTATTGAAATCAAAAAACATCCTAATTTCAATAGAGAAGATGGCTGGGTGCTACCATCTGCTTGGGATCCTATAATAAATAAAATTAAATCCCAACCCAAGCATACAACTGCAAGACTTCAAGATACCATAAGTTCATACTGCATAGATCGGAACAAAAGTTAAATTTTAATCTATGGTAACCGCGGTTAACTATGACATATGGACGTTGAACATCTCAGTCCTGCCCGTGACCATGAGTGCTATAAAGCGTTCGAAACGTCGGGTATTTAAAAAGTTAAATATACGCGATAAATTCCGTAAAAACTAGTATTATTTCAAGGTGAAACACTATTTTGAAGATTAAAATTAGATCAAGTTGGCATTTCTAAAAAAAAGGATATTCCTTTATAAATGGGGTTTAAATCCATTACATATTATCTGCCATATTAGAAGTTTCTTAAAATAGGTAATTTATTATAAGAATGTTTTGAAGGAGGTAAATTTTGTAATCACTCAATTGAAGAAGAAAATAAAATTATACGTTGATTAATTATAGATTCTCAAATTATTATTATTATTATTGATAATAAAGAAATATATGAACCAAATGAGGAAATAATATTTCATAAAGTAAAACTATCAGGATAATCAGAATATCGTCGAGGTATACCTGATAGAAAATAGAATCCGACTGTGAATTTACCGGAGCGTCAGTATTCATTAAAAATTTTAAAAAAGTACGTAACGTATGTAAATTACTAAAAGCACTCAATTTTCTCTATATTATATAAACTCGTTATAGGATTTCTATTACAAAATTAATTCAAAACTGACCTTGGGAATTAATTTTGTTTCATAAATGCGAATTCGACATCATTGATGTCACGTAATACATAAAACAAATTGTTTGTATTTTTTTCTAAGGGAACGCAATAAAGATTTAAAATAAATAAATAAAATGTAGCCTACCAGCCGCATGGCGTAGTGAACAGACCGTTAGACTATAACGTCGGTCTTGATTTCAAATATTTACCAGAGCCGGTATCTGTACGAAATTAAAAAATTTGAATCTGTCGAGTTGTGAGAACTTTTGTAATTGTATTTACGCGAACACTACACATTAAATACTACTTTTACGGATTTTATTGTGTTCTATTTAACTTATTTATTTACCATTTCATATAATTAGTTAAATTAAATGCGATAAAATCCGTAAAAGTAGTTCAATTCAATCTTTTTTTTTAGTAAAGCATTGTTGAGTACACTAAGACTTTCTCCTCTATTGTGGAGACAGTTCATAAATTTCACTGGAACAAACATTAACAACAAACAAAAAATATTTGTAGGTCAAACAAAAACAAATACTGGATTCAAACCTGCAGATGACACCACAATCTAACGGGTCCATCTTCGCTTACCTCATCTTAAAGATATTTATTTTGTAAATTCTCGCACCGCATTTGTGATTCCTTATCATTCGCGTTATTCATTAAGCTAAAACAAATCAGATACCTCTGAATCCTTTGAATCTGCATTATTCTGGTCTGGATACTGCTTCTACTTACAAATTCCAAAAGAAATAAATATTGGTTTGTTTATATATTCACACGGATATTTATTTATTAAGTTTTTAATTATGTATATTATATACACATTGTACATTAGGTATATGTATGTATGTATCTTTAAATTTATGTCGTGAATGTATACACTATGTTTATATATTTTTAATATATTTACACTTTGTACAAATGTAACAATGACCCTGTAGTTCTCGTTAAGTGCAATATCAGAATCAGTATTCAAACGTATAGATCGAACTTTTTTTTAAAACTCGATCATTAAAAAAATTAATTTTAATCAAAAATTAAAATTATTTATAAATTGTATGTGCTGTATTACCTCTGCATTGTCAGAGGAGTGAAAGGAGAGACCTTCTTTTACCGATGCTCGTGTCAGTTATATGTAATAAAACCACATAAAATACCAAAATGTTTTTTGAATTAAATAAAATTTTTAATGGTACATTTTTCTGAAAAAAAAAAAATGTGTTTTAATACTGATTCTGATAAGATATAAGTGCGGGAACGGGAACGGGTTTTTTTTATATGCTGTACAAGTAAGATGTTACGCAAGTGTCAACAATTGTTTTTGGCACACAAGGTTGAATTTCAGAGAATGCCACATGGCATAGAGTGCACCCTATGTACCATTAGTTTTAAGATGTTTAATTTAAGCTTTTCTAATTAAATAATAATTAATAATTTATTTGAAATGAATAACAGGGTCGTCTTCATAAAAACACCAATATTAAGGAAGCATACGGTATGACGGAGACTTTGGGACCAGTGTTAACTCCAAACGTGAATGGCCCCGTTGGCAGTTGCGGCAAGCCTACACATGGCTATGCCATAAAGGTAACTAAATGTTATTATAAGAAGTGCCGCGTAGTTGCGGCGTAATAGAAAGTAGCCTATATTGCCCCGTGGGTGTCGTAAAAGGCGACTTGAAACTGGGGATGGGCAGCAGCATCTTTCTGGTGACAGCTCGAAATAATAAAATGAATGACGGCCAACCCGCTTACCGAGCGAGGTAACAAATGACAAGTATGAGGCCATCTATTGAGGACGCCTGTGTTTAGCTACAGACATTTGATCACCTGTAATGAATGATTTTATACGTGGAGTCACGCTGCAGCTATATTGTGTTTCTAGCACGAATAGATCGATCGGCAGAGCCAGAGAGGGACCACGCTCTCAAAGAATATCAGTGTATAATATGTTTTGTATGGTGAGCGTAGAGAACCGAGGATCCTTTTCTTTGGAAACGAAGCATTTCATCTTTGTCCTCAAGGGTGACAACGCAACTGCATTTTGAATCTTAATCTTAATCGAAGACAGATGTAGATGTCTATCATCTATCATCTACATCAACATCCACTTGCCACAAGTTGTACTTGTTGTAGCCGTTTGTCATCGTTAAAAAAATATGAATGAAAAGAATAGTAAAGTGTGTTGTAATAAATTATACTTAATAAATTTATAATCGTCGTTAATTGAATGAAGCGTATTATTGAGTTACCTGTACCTGTCAACACTGTGTATGCGATGTCAGATCGTTAATCGATATATGTATTGGAGCACTACGCGATAATTTTTATTCCCCTTGAGCAATTCGCTGTAGGAGTCAACTCAAAAGATAACATCTCTATGTGTGTTATTGGCTATAGAAATGATCGGTTTGTGTGGTCCACGTGCGACGCAATTGCTGAAGGTGTAGATCTACGATCGGTCACAGTCGCTAGTAAGAATAGTGATGGTTATTGTTTCACTCAAGGTTAAGTCCGTTTGAGTCTATGGGTATGTTCCGAAATACAACTCAGTACACTGGCAAATGCAAATGACGTCATCAACTGACACTATGTTGTACTAGCGTACCGCCGCCATATTGCGTCGGATATCCGGCCACAATAAAACAATTTTTAATTGTGTGTGTGCTGAATGAAGCATGCCAGAATTTGTTTTTATTTATTCAAATACTAAAAATTATAGAATAATTGCTGGTATCTTCATTAGGAAGATAAAATGATTTTTGGAGCACAAAATGACAAAATAATCGCCAACACTTTTCCAATATGGCGTAAATGTATGACGTCATATACTGTCCTATGTTTTGGAACGAATCACCAGTATAGCGTCGATTCATGACGTCATTCACATTCGACAGTGTACTGGGTTGTATTTCGGAACATACCCTATGGCAAAAACATTACTACTAGTCATCGAAGAATCAGGTAGCTCACCTTAACAAACTATACATATGTAGGTAAATTTTAATTTTTGTTATATTATTTTGGGAAATATTAAGACTTTTGTAACTGAACCGTTTAGATAATTATAAACGTTTACGTAAGTAAAATCCAATTTTTACTTTCATCAACAATTTTCAATTTATTTCAGCTAGTAGATCCTGATACTGGATCGGAAATAAAAGAACCATACCAAAACGGTGAACTGTTAGCGAAGGGCTTATGTTTTACGGTATGTTTTTAATTTTTTGTTTGTTGGGAAAGAATTTTTTTGCAAAAGAATTTGGGGAATTCTCTTATTTATCTTAATTTTTCTCTTATTTATATAATTTTTTTCTCTTATTTATCGGTTTACAGTAAAGTATATTTAATTCAATTCTCTTACGCCATTTCGTCCATTTCTCAAGGGTGTCTACTGATCTGAAATGCAAGAAATAATTCATGGTTTCTGACAGATAGCGGTATAACCGCAAATGCTAGTGCCTAATGTGTTAACTCACAGATTATAAGGTGTAATAAAATACTGAGACCACCGACGGAAAACAGCAAGTACCTATAAGCGATACTAGTAATATCAGAGGGCTAATGAGGGAAGAAGTTTTGTAATTTTACTGTTTACTAACTATTGTGTTATTTAATTGCTACAAACAATATAAAATGGTATTGATAAACACTATCTAAAGCAGAACATGTTGCGTTGTTTACCAATCAGTAACATTTACTATTTCTTATAGGTATCCTAATTTATACTTGCGCTTGTTGTAACTTGGTGAAACTTCATCTTCGTTGGTTATTTGTATTGATATTGTACTTGGTTTAAATACTCGTGATTGAAACAAGTACATCTGTCAATCAAAATCACAAATTACAGTATCAATATTTTTATCAAGGAATATTTGGGAAATCCAGAAGAGACGAGAAAGTCATTCACAGAAGATGGCTATTTCAAGACCGGCGATCTTTTGTACAGGGACGAGAAAGACAATTACTTTTTTGTTGACCGGATAAAGATGCTCATCAAGTTTCGCAATGTTCACGTATGTATTATTTTTAAAAATTTATAATGGTGGCTTCCCACGCCCTGTAATACCGCAGGTCGCGCCGCTGCGAACAGAAGTGCGACTGTGTAACTCTTGTTTTGATGTCTAACGATTATTTTCATCATATTGTGTAAATGTATTCACCCAGTAGACCGTGTTATGGCGGTGTAAGAATATTTCCTACCCCACATCGTCCCACGTGAGTGCTGTAAGAGGCGAGAGAAAAAAAACTGGAACAGTACACCAGGAGCATTTTCCTGTTATCAACTCAAAATTGCAAAAAACTGCGTTTGACAACACACCTGCCGAGCGTCGCAGCTGTGATGAAATACGCGCTATGAGACATTCTATGGGGGAATCTATGTTCAGCAGATAACTTATTTAGGCTGTAATGGATGCCACCTTGTTGACGACAGCTAATGGATTGGATCGACATTACACTAGCACAGCAGTCTACGGCGCCTCATAGATCAAGCTTCTAACGACGGCGTGTGGGCATGATTTGTGATATCACAAATCACAAACCATCGAAAGCTCCCTTTGTCTATTACGTTCTCTACTCCGTCTCGTTTGTTATGTCTAAATGTTTTTTAAGATAATACCGGATTTCATAGGAGACGCATTCGTCGATTCATAGTGTGAGCCCAAATTATTGGAAAAGGAATCCAAGTTAAAAAAAATAAAATAGTTGAAACTGTTTTTAAGTTAACTTGCAAAAAAGCAAACTTATTTAATACTATAAAATGACAGTAAGTATCAGTTCTTTTTTTATGTAGAACATTCCCGAATAACTTTGCAGGTAGTTCCGTCAGAGCTAGAGGAAGTAATACTTCAACATCATGGAGTGTTGGATGTTTGTGTAACTAGTATACCGCATCCAGACGACGACGAGCATCCAGTGGCGTGTGTCATTCGTAAACCAGATTCCATCGTTACCGCACAAGAGATAAAAGAATTAGTTAGCAGTAAGTGTGTTCCCGTAAGTAAGTGGCTGGCTGGAGGCGGTGTAAGAAAATCCATCACTCCATTTCTACCCATGGATGTAGTAATAAGCGACTAAGGAAAATACGAAAACTATCATACGGCATCCGATAAGTGTTGGTGTAATCATCCAGCTTATGGCAAACATAAAATACTTAGAGACCGGTGCTACGGTCGCCAATCCACATACCGAACACGGCTTTCTAAAACAGGGAGACCCATGTCAAGTAGTGAATTCTAACGGACTGTTGATGATGATTATGATAATAATGTAGTTCATGGCAGAGCTGTGGGTGTCGTTAACGACGACGACGACGACGACAATAAAACTATAGATGGACAGAAGCATCTTCCTGATGACAACTCAAAATAATAAAATACTGTACTTGCTCAACCGCCGGTCGAGCGTGGCAACCAATTAATTAGTGGGTATATCCCGCTAACGAGACAATTTAGCCACGTTTAGCACTTCAGCAATGGGTTTTAAATAGGCTGAAATGAATAAATGATCCATCCTCTGACCTTATCTATTACGACAAGTTACAGCATCTACGTCCCGATGCTGGGCACAGTCCTTATCTCAATTCTGAGCAGATAGGCAAGGGAATATCCGTCGTGCTTGTCGTGCGTGTTACCGGATTTCTTCGAAATATTTTTTTTATTTTCTCAATCATGCATATCCTACCGAGCACATTGAAAATCAGCATTTAAAACTGCAATTAACAATTTCATTAGTGCTGACGGGGAGGAGGGACGGAATTCGAGTTGCTCGCGTATTGTGAATTTTACAGCGAGTTCACCTGAGATACCACGGCTCAGCGTTGAAAAAGAAGACTAATAGGAAATTCAAAGAAAATAAAATCTGAAAAGATGCTAATCTAAAAAAATAATTTATTTTCAGACCACTTGTCAAAGAATAAGGTGTTATGTGGGGGTGTCGTGTTCGTCGATAAATTACCAATGACCTCTTCGGGTAAAATAGCGCAGGGAAAACTAAAAGAATTAGTGCTAAATGCTCGTCGAGAATGAAACTACCAAATATTCATAATGTGATATTAAATCGTGGTTGACAAAGTTTTTATTATTTTATTTAATTATTAAATCGTGGTTATTGCATTGACCGACTCCTTTCCACAATAATTGGTACGACATAGTAAAATGATGCAACGTTTTCCTTAAATGTACTGTTTAATTTTTCATATATTACTCCGAGCTATTTATATCAATTTATTTTATGTAAATTATTTTAGTGATTGTTTTTAATGAAATGTTTGTGCGAAGAATATAGTTTTTTTTAATAAATTTATAAATTGTGTATTTTATATTTTTTACTACTAGCTGTGCCCGAGTCTTCGTTTGTTGAAAGGAATGAGTAAGTACTCGTAATTTATATAATTAATTCGTTTGCCATCACATGGTAGCGGCGTATAAGGATTTATTATCCCATTTCTTCGTCCCCATAGTCTCGTGGGTGTTGATATGGTGGATGAACCACCTCTTTTTCGCGGTACATAAAATACCGTGACCGGCGATGGGCAGCTTGTACCAGAACGTGAGAGTTCTTTTATTGGTTTGCTGGACGATTCAGACAAATCATTCTTACGGCAGGAAAGCTCAATGTGTGAAGAAAGCAATTTTTTTTTATTGGATAAGGTGACAAACGAGCACACAGTTCACCTGATGGTAAGTGGTTGCTGCGGCCCATAGACATCTACATCTATCCTTGATTACAATTCAAAATGCAGATGCGTTGTCGCCCGTGAGGACTAAGATGGAATGCCTCGTTTCCAGTAAAAAGGGTCTCCGGTTCTCTACACTCACCATACGAAACACAGCAGCAGCCGACCTATAACTGCAGCATGGCTCTACCACGTATAATTATAATGTTTTTGAGACACACATTAATGCGACTAAAATAGAGAAGTATATAAAAAAATCGATTTTATACAATTTATAATAAAATATCTAAAACTCCTTAACAAAAAAAAAAACCTAATAAGGTAGATTTTATTCTACAATTATGCCAAACTTCAAGTAAATAAGTATTACGAAAAGTGGTCATGACAAATATGAAGGCCGTCAGACCAAACTCATCAAACGAATAATATTTAGTTAATATTGTTCGTTTGATGAGTTAGTTATTATTGAATTAATTCTTTAAACTTCCTACAAGTGAAGTAAGAATTATAGATTTAATATTAGTTTTCGATTATGTCGAGTTAAGGATAGTTTTTTTTTTTCAATTTATTTATCAGATCAAACAAAAATTACATTCCAATATAGGCTTAATTAACATCTAAAAACCACAGAGGTTTACCTTGATGCTAAATAATAAAATTTAAGGTTTCAATAGTTAGGTATATGAGTAGGTAGAAGGTGTAACAAGAATATAAAGACTAAAAAGGTAAGTTAACAACTTAGTTAAAGTCAGAAGTAGCAAGACAAAAGTAAAAGTAAGAGCTAGGCAGGTAGTACATTATTATTAAGTAGATATAGTATGTAATTATAATTTAGATAGGAAAAAGCTTTTGAATTTAGTTTTAATGTTTTGTCGTGATACTTTTTCGCGTACATCGAAAGATAAGTTATGTATTAAATGCGGTACCTGATAAGCAGCCGTTGCCCGTACACATTATTAGCAGTGATATGCCGGAGCCGGTTTTGTGTCATAGCGCGCGTACGCACTGGATGTTCTATATGTGATTTTAAACTGTCGCAAAAGAAATATTTTTTTTAATAACATGAATTTAATTTGGTCATAAACTGGTAAGATTTTACAATGTTTAAAAATCGCATTTTCATCATCATCAATTAGGACACGTATATTAGGGGATATAATATTTTTGAGAATACTAAATTGAAGATCATAGATCTGTTTTAAATATGATTTGTACGACAAGCCATACTGAATATAAGATTCAGCCAGGGAGTTGTAAAGCATAAGTCTTACTTTGAAGGGTACGCGATTTTTTAGGATTTTTATATTGGCTAGAAACTGACGCAACTTATTACACACATGTTCAATGTGGTAGTGCCAGTTAAACTTTGAGTCAATTATAAGGCCAAGGTATTTTTGTGTGGTTACAACTTCGATTGTAGGGCATTGGCAAGTTCCTAGTTGATGGAGGCAGTCGTGATTATGAGCAATTAATGGTTTTGGAGTAGGATGCCTCATATATGGAGATTAGATAATCATGAGTTTGGTTTTATTGGCATTTAACACTAGACCAACGTCATGGCACCATCGTATCAACATGTCTAAATCGGCCTGGAGAGCATTACACGCATTTGAGATATCCTTACCCGAAACGAGAAGACACGTATCATCTGCGAATTGGTAACAGGAACTGTGTTTCAGACAGTTATTCATCTCGTTGACATAAGATAAAAAGTGCAACGGGCCAAGTACTGATCCTTGGGCCGTGCCTTCTGTCACATTCTTAGGGTCACTGAACGCGTTATTTAATTTAACCGTAAATGTACGATTTTGGAGGTAATTTCTACACCAATTAAGTAACGGACCCCGGATACCACAATCATCCAGTTTATGGATTAAAAGTTGATGTTGCAGCCTGTCGAAGGCACGAGAAAAATCAATAAACAAGGCTAGTATACATTTTTTAAGGTTCAAACGCTCGTTTACTTCATCTGTAAACTTACATAGAAGGTCCGTAGTACTTTTACCTGCTTGAAATCCGTACTGGTTTTTGTTTATGACTTCAATTCACTATAGTGCAATTGGATGAATAAATAAAAAAAATTTAACTTTTTAATATGTTGAAATTTTTAATAACTAAGTATAATAATTAATTTACGCTACAATAATCACTTATTATAAGCATTCAGGGACTGGTGTTAATTCACATATAGCTAATTTTAAATTTCACTACAGAACAAACTTTTACAAAATTATTTCTTGAAGGAGTGGTCTACGCTATCTCTACTGGGCTTACATCAGCAATAAATAGTAGGAAACGGCCACCGTGTAGTTTAACGATCGTTTATCATCATGGTTTTTAATTTGCACGCGGCGGTCGAATTGCTACGGAAACTACGGAGTCATATTGTAGCATAATTATTACATAACTTTTTTAAATTGTGAAACACAAATAATAGCACGAGGCACTTCCCTATTTTCAACGTTGATATACCAAGTTGTAACTATAGAATAAAACACTTAAAGGAAATCCTACTATCACAATAATGTGTCAACCCAACAGCGTCTTTTCATTAAAGAGTAACGCTGAATAACACTAGAGAAATATAAAAAAAATATATAAAAAGACCAAGCAAGAATACATGTAAACTCTAAAGAATTATTAAAAAGAAGTAACTTTTAGACCAAGTACCAGGAATGCATGAAGACTCTACAGAATCTTTTTATTGTAGCGACGCCGAATAATATTTATGTTCATATTACAACCCATCTTGCCAACTACTGAACATAGGCCTCCCCTAAGGTAACCACGGTAAAAAGGCACGGTTTTGAACCATCTGCATCCAACGACTTCCTACATCTCTCATTAGGTTATCACTCCAACTTGTAAAGAGCCACCATACACTTCTCTTACCGGCGGAGTTACGAGTACCTTCAGTGATAGACTTCGTTATGAGGATACCCGCATTAGAACCAGAGTAACCAACATAGCGCAACGGATCAGTAATATCAAGTGACACTGGTCGAATTTTCTAGGGTAATGTAGTTCGAAGAATTAACAATCGCTGCATAAAAGTTTAACCAAAAAAAATCACATTTAGACCAAGTACTAGATATAGTTCAAATATCTATTCCTCCATATTGTTACGAGCTTGAGGTTCGTGACAATAAAAACTGCCGATTGAATTACCAAAATTTACACTTTTATTACCGAACACCAATTAAAACTTAAAAGACACCAATAATTAATCACACTGATTCACTTTATTTCGCTCCGAAGCTTCGCTTGTCTCGCCAAATTCAATATTGCCCCGATCGCGGCTTGCAGCGGCTTTAAATACACCTTTTTCACCGAAACATCCAGAATATTCGAGCAAATACGGGCGCCGACCGACCAGGAGCAGAGAGTTCGAGTGTGGGGCTTCTAGAAAGCTTAATTCTTCTGTTCGATACTAGATGGCGCTGTCGGTAGAAAGTTCAATTCTGACATTTTGTTGCGGGTGGACTTTAATAGTCTGTAACGGTAATTAGAATTATACGTAGTCTTTTAATAGTTATTAAATTGTAGACACCAATTAATAATCAAAATAAAATAAATCGAATTTATTCCAAGTACCAGGGTTACACGTAGTCTCTAACGAATCTCTACATTGTAGAGACGCTGCATAAGTTAATAATATTTAAAATAAAACCGCTTAGACCAAGTTACCGGGGTAACAGGACGTCTCTACAAGGTATTTACATTGTAAAGACGCTGAATAATAATTAAGTTACTTCTAAACAATGACCTTTAAACATGTAAGTACGGTATCGGTTACGTGTAGAGTATACAGCTTCATTATAATGTAGGGTCGGGGAATATTAATAGAATATGTTTCTTTTAAACATCCCCTTTCACAATAAAAAGGAGGCCTGTGCATAAGCTGGAGCTCCAATGGCTCAAGAAAACGATTTTTGAAATATATCTTCTCCGTAAGTCGTAGGCCAATTTACATAATTTTTTCTTCAATATTTGTAACTCAACGCAGACAAGGTTTGTAAACAATAAAAATCTGATTTGGTCTACAAGATATAAAAAAAACTAAATTATCTATGGGAAAATACATGTAAAGCAAAAGCACGCGTTTGTAATAATTATTAAAGAATACATAAATACATACATAAACACTCACGCCTGTCACCCAGAGGGGTAGGCAGAGACTACAGACTTCGATTTGGCATGATCCTGACACACCTCTCTTGCCTCCTTCACATCCATACACCTACGCATACATGCTCGTCGGTTAAGGGTACTCCTAATTTGGTCCGTTTTCAATAAATCGCCAATTTGGTCGATAAATTTTCGCCTAGGACGTCCCTTTCCGACTCTGCCATTCACTTCTGAACCATAAATTTTTTTTCACTCTTTCCTCATTCATTCTTTTCACATGACCAAACCACCGAAGCTTTCCTTTCTTAATCCTGGTCACAACATCATCTTGCAAACCACACTCTTCTCTTATTACATAATTTCTTACCCTGTCATTCAGATTCAGCCCTAACATACTCCTTAACGACCGCATTTCTACTGCGTTTATTCTACTCTCGTGCTTCTTCTGCCACACCCAACTTTCACTACCATACGTTAAAGTAGGGTCCAACACAGCATTGTGAATTGCCATACGTGCCTTTTTCGACACATTTTGACTCTTCACAATAGAGTGCAAGGCCCCATTTACTCTATTTCCCGCATTCACTCGTCGTTCTATATCCTTATCATATCTCCCATCCCTGCTAAATACGCAGCTCAAATATACAAACTCATCCACTTGCTCAATTAACTCTCCTTCTATTCTTATTTCACATACCGTTTTGCTTTCTTCTCTTTCAAAAACCATCACTTTCGTCTTACTTGCGTTCACTTTCATTCCCCTTTCTTTTAATTCCCAGTTCATTAATGTAACCATCATTTGCAACTCAGCCGCCGATGACGAAATATGACTTGATCATCGGCATACAAAGGCATTTGACGGTTAACTCGCCCATTCTTAACCCACATTCTTCATCTTTCAAAGTTTGCAAACACCTGTCCATAAATAGGTTGAACAGCCACGGGGAAGCCACACAGCCCTGTCTGACACCTTTATGGATGCCAAACCAGTCCGAGTAGACCCCGTTGATCCTAACACAAGCACTAGAGTCCCTATAAAGAGACTCCAATGCCTGTATCAAGCCAGCGCTCAACCCAAATGAGTTCAGTGTTTGCCATAGCAAATCCCTATCTACTCTGTCATAGGCCTTTTCCAAGTCCATGAACGCACAAAAAACCTTTTGGTTTTTGGCCAGAAACTTCTCCGCGATCATGCGCATGGAAAAGACTTGATCTGTACATCCCATTCCCTTTCTAAATCCCGCTTGCACATCCCAAATTTTTCCATTAGTTTCTTTCATGACCCTTTCAATCAATACCTTAGCGTACAGTTTTCCCACAGTGCTAAGAAGGCTGATGCCACGGTAGTTTTTACAGTCCTGCTGCGACCCTTTTCCTTTATATACTGGGACTATCACGGCTTTGCACCAGTCTACCGGTACCCGCTTCAGTTCCCAGCATAAATTAAACAAGGTGTGCAGCAGGCCTGCCACCACTTCCTCTCCAGCTCTTAGCATTTCGAGTGAAACTCTATCATATCCGCCAAGCCTTACCTGCTTTCATGCTTTTCATTGCTTTCATTATTTCATCTATACTTATCTCGCTACCTCTTTCCTCTTCTTTCGGTGTTTCTACTTCACTTAGTACACACGTTGTCTCCTCACTCATAAACACGCTTTCAAAATATTCCTTCCATCTCTTTAAACTCAAAACCTCATCATTCAGAATATAGCCATTCTCGTCTCTTATAGCATTCATCATAGGCTGTTTTGAATGTCCCCTGGCAGTTCTTACAAGTTTCCAGAACATTTTAATATTTGCCTGGAAATTATCAGATATTCTTCTATCATTCTTATCCGTTCTTTCTTGCTTTTTTCTTTCAACTACTTCTTTTACTCTCTTATTAAGATGGCTGCCTTTTTTCTTTCAATATCACCATTCGTACCACTAGAATTAGCAGCCTTTGTTGCTAGTAAATCTAGCCATGCTCTTTTCTTTGCTTCAACTTCCATACGTATCTCATCATCCCACCATAACGTATTATTTTTCCTTTCATTCTTTCTCTTACTAACACCATATACTTCGGTAGCTGCATCCACTAACCTTTCTTTACATGTTGCCATATATTCTACAAGTCTAACTCCTTCATACATAATTCATCCAAACCACTTATATTTTCTTTCAGTCTACATTTGAACTTGTTTTTATCACTTTCATCTTGTAACCTTTCTGTTCTAATACGCTGTAACGCAGTGGTAGACACAGACGATCGATGGCGCCAACGCCTGAGCAGACCATTAATTCGGCATAAAACTAAATAATGATCCGTTCCTACGTTAGAACCCCGGTAAGCACTCGTATCTACCACTGCGCCCCTCAATCTTTCATCCACAATTATGAAATCTATCATGCTTCTATCGTCACCTCTTTCCCAAGTATACATATGAATCCTCTTGTGGCGAAAGCAAGTGTTCGTCACAAAAAGATTCTTTTCCATACATACGGTGAGGAGACTTTCACCATTCTCATTTATACTTTCATCACCAAACGTTCCCAATATCCTTTCATAACCAAGCCTCCTGACCCCAACCCTTCCATTAAAATCTCCTAGCATAATAATATTTTCATTTCCCTTACACTTCATTAACACCATCATTACCATTTCCCAAAATTGCTCTCGGATATAAGTGGGCTTAGACATGTCTAGGGCGTAGACCCCTAACACAAACAACTTCTTTAAGCCCACTTTCATTCGTATCCATAGCAGTCTTGGGCTTACACATTCATACTCTTTCACACATTGGCCCATTCTTTCTGAAAGGATGATACCTACTCCCTGGCATGCCCGCTCGATCTCGTCTACACCAGACCAGTATGCGGTATACATGCCATGTGTAGTGACATCCTTCCCCTTCCTTTTCGTCTCATTTACGCATAACACATCTATTCCTCTATCATTCATCATATCGCATCCATTTTATCATTCATTGCTCCACATACATTCAACGTAGCCAGACGGGCCTCTGCAATCCACTTTTCGCGCACTTTTCGCGAAATGAATTAATTTAAAACAATTGTAATGTGATTGAATCTTTTGTTGAAATAAAGATAGTTATGACTTTAGACTTTTACTCCGCTCCATTTATGATGCTAGCAAAAGGTTTTGCCTTTGCATCTGCATCGGTCCTAGTTTATATAGATTTACCACTTCATTAGCGTGAAACCATCGGCTATATTATCTGCTTGGATGAAAATATTTCGAAATCATGAAGTTAAGGCAGGATCTTGATAATGCAAGAAGATTCCAGCATTTACAAAAAAAATACTATGTCACGATTACATGAAAAATTACTATGTCACGATAGATTAGATGTCGCAATATTAAGGGGAAATATAACCTCAAATGGCTTAGCAAGATCCTCCGTTATGCCGAAAATATTGCAGCATTAATTTTGAAATAAATATATGGTAAATTTGAGGATTAATGTTAAGGATTAAGTTAGACGAAAACACGATTCCGTAAAATTTTCTCGATAGAAAAAAAAAACCAAAGTTACCTCCAAAATAAACAATAAACCGCTGTTATTCTTAAAATACTTTAAATAAGATCATGAAACTTTGCATACTAACTTAACTAACTGTAAAGCAGTGCTTATGTTATTTACTTTTTTTTAAATACCATTATTTTCACTGTAAAAAGAAATTACCTAAACTATTGGCCTCTTGAAGCGTGATTGTTGCCGCCCGGTCAGTTTCGCTTCGGCCTTTGAAGGGAGAGGTTGTGTCGCTTACGATCAGAATACACATTATGCAACAGGACGACGTAAAATTAAAATGGGAAATAACCGTAATAAAAATAAGAAGCGACTGGCTTGGCGTTAAGAAAAAGGCATAAATATGATAAACATAATGAAATAAGTGTCTAACGACCTATCTACTTACAGTATTAGTGATTACAAACATGTCAATTAGAATTTGAGCTGACTTACTATATCTCCTTAAGTTTACGCTATTATAGGCAAAAATTAAATAGACATAACGTTGACTTTGCTCTACCTAACCCATGAATGATGTTAGTGATGTAGTTACTCTCCCTGAGTACCATATGACTTATCGATATTCAGTCAATATTAAAGTTTGGGAAAATATATGAAAATGCCTTCGAAATTGCCTTAATGTACTTTAAGGGTTTAGTTGTCTTTAAGGGGAATTTGTTAACAGTGACTTATTGAAATGGAAGCATTGAGAACAATAAAAACAATAATTTGTAAATTGTTTATTGTTATTTAAATAACACATATATGTTAAAAATTGTTATTTTCACATTTTAATATTAAATTTGAAACGATAATGAATTCGGATACCAATATAGATCATGATATTAAGATCCCTTTTATTTCAGCTACTTATCAAAAGTCATGAGTAATACTTAACTACTTACTTACTTATCTGTCTTAGCAAACCTAACAAAAAAGTGTATTCATAGCAAATAATAGGGTATCACCCTATATTTTTGTATATTTCCATAGACATCCAGTACTTGCATATTATGATGAATATGTTAGTGGATAAAAAAGACTGTGATAAAGTTGTATCGACAACTTTGTTATCGGCGTAGTCACAACACTATCAATGATATAACGATGATATATGGTTGAATATTACTTGTAATAAAGGTAATTTAATATTTTGCCCATATTTAGTTTCGTTTCTATGCAAAAAATACACGTGAATTTAGTACGAAACACCTTTCGAAATATTTATCCTTTCACTTTCGTTTTTATACTACAATATTGCACAAAACGGCATATTTTCGCAAATCTCACTTAAGCAGCGACATGTTGTTAGCTCGCGACAATTTGAGCGTACAACTGACAGTCAATTACACTTTACTGTCCGTAATTGTGACATGTCTGCCCTGTCCATTTTGGGTTTTCTCTTGTTTTTTATATTCCTTGGTCAATATTAGCCAAAATTTTGGCTAATGAGCATTTGAACAATGGAGCAGCAGTAATAGTTGTTATTCACAAATTATACTGTAATAAGGTAAAATGTTGTATTGTTATTTATACATTTATGTTGATTTATATTCAAACTTGAAAACAATTGATATTTTTAAAAATAATTATTTCTTAAGCCCATTTAGCACTGACAATTATTATGAAGTCAGTTTTTAGTTATGTATAAAGTTGAAAAGGTCAGTGTTATTTACAAAAAAAAAAATAATCTGTTTCATTATCTGAACATGACACAATATCCTCTATTTCGGGGCCAGTCTCCAGTGAATCATGAAAGGGACGGCTTGATGGTTGAAGCTAGTCATGAACTGATAGAAGGTCTCTAACTTTTGGTGCAGGGAGGGTAATTAGTTTTTAATTTAAGGGTATAAGAGTTGGCATTGGTGCAAGTAGTTTTGAACATGTCATGTTTCGTGTTCGTATTAATTTTGTCATTTTGAATTCCTCGTTAACTTCGAAAGAGTATTTGTAGAAAATTATGCCTCGATTAACTTTTCTCATCTTAATCTATTTTATTTTATTCCAGTTAACCTGTAATCTGGAAAAATCCGTAAATGTAAAAAATGTAAATAATAACTATTTTTTAAAAATTACATCAAAAATCACAACAAATTTCCTCGATTCATAAAATATCAAAATTATGTCGAATAGAAAGAAATAACAAACAAAAACCAATAGTGCGCCAGCGGTGATATTGATAGCTGTTATCACCCGCGTAAATTACTTCCGGACGGATCTGTATTTTATATTGCTAAATTAAGTATCCGCCGTGAGTGACTTGTGTGCGATGTCTTACTCAAACGAGGAATATGATGATGTGTCTCGGGAAATGTGACTGCATTTATGCAGAAGCACGGAGACTTTTAAATTGTTCTATGGTCAAATTCGTGCACACAAATCCTTCACAATACACAGAATATGTCAACAGCAGACGTTAACGTTAACGTGGTAGACGTCGTAGACAGCATTAACGTGGTAGACCACGAATTGCTAAATTGTGGCTGCACTGATAAGTTGAGTAGCGCTTTGCTACTCCACGAAATATACAATTACCGTCAGCGATGACGTTTCAACGGCTTCACATTCGTTTGTACAAAACTGGCAGCGTGCATGGCCGTGATCAACAATGTACAAATTCAGGAAGATCGAGAATGTACGACGACGATATCGAGGCGTACATTCGCGTCAAATCTTCCCCAAACATTACATGTTCTGGAGCACGCGCTCGGTGGCACGTGAACTAGATGTAAACCATATTCGCGTTAGGAGAGCCCTCAAAGAATCATCTTAACTCGGCGATAATGATATGGCCATCAGGCCAGCACCCGTGCCATCACCGTCGAGTTCTGTGTCTTCTTCCTAAGGACTATGAGCAGAGAATGGATTACTGTAGATGGTTACTCGATAAGGTTGAAGGAGATCCTGAGTTTTTGAACCGCGTACTTTTTACAGATGAACGCTCTTTTGTTAGAACAGGTGTATTTAACGCTCATAATAAACACGTATGGTCAACGACAAATCCGCATTCTTTTAAACCAAGCCACTTTCAACACCGATGGAAAAACAATGTGTGGAAGGGAATTATAGGTGACAAAATGATTGGTCCGTATCTTCTTGACTACACAATGAGCGGCGAAAACTACGGACGCTTTTTGCAAGAAGAACTAAGCGATGAACTTGACGAAATAAATCTAGACCTCGGTCGTCGCATGTGGTTTCAACACGATGGCGCATCACCGCATTTCTCCCGTTGTGTAAGAATTTTTTGGATACTGAATTCGATAAAAGATGGATTGGCCGTGGCGGACCGGTCAACTGGCCGGCGCGATCACCTGATCTCACACCTTTTAGATTTTATCTCTGGGATACGATTTAGCAGTCTGTTTTCCAAAAAAACATGCGATACCGAGGCGGAAATGTGTACGCGTATAATCGCATCCTTTGAAAAAATTAAGTCAGAAATATCTGTTATGCAACGCGTGCGTTTAGACATTGAAAGCCGGTGTCGCAAATGTATAAATGTCTTCAAGTAGACATAGTAATAAATTAGTATTTGTGGATAATTACCCCAATCGATCGAAATAAAATTTTAAAATTTGTGATAATCGACTACTAAAGTGATAACAGCTGAGTGATGTGACGAGGTCACGGCTTTAGTGCAGTTGGTGTAGGTATGACGCATGCGTTACGATTACAAACTGCGTTCCGGGAAGTCTGCAGTTTGTGATCATATCCTAGGCGGCTCCAACCCTTACATTAGATTTGGTAGACCACAATAGGCTTACTCTTGAAAACAATTCCGATCGATCGGGATTGGAATTATGACGTTTGGTACTCTTGAAAGCGACTCTAGCGCCAAATTATTATTGCGTGGAGATTGTGTGAACTAATTGAGATTGAAATTGAAATTGTCCAAGCGATATCGGTACTCCCGACGCACTTTTGACAGTTAGTTGACAGCAGCGTATTGTGTTTGATATTGCGTTGGAATTGGAATTAAGGCAATAGCAAAACAGTAACGTTTTAGGAATTGAGTTCATATTAATCTTTTGTTATCTGCAATTATCTTATTGTTTTCGATAAAATAATGACATGTTTAGCTCTTGCGTCTATTATTCTACGCCGTAATAGTGCATTACAATTAACATAATGACTAAATGAGCTTCAAATTATGCGTTTTAAGCACTTAAGTTTTTTTCTATGAGTGATGATGATTATGGAGCTAATAATTGTATTTTAAGGACTTTAATGAGAAAATAGTGCATGAAATACCTAAATATGATCCTCCGTAGAGGATATATTTTACATCATATTGTTACAGCCTTTGTTTTAATTCGTTTTAAAGTGGTTGTTTTGTAAAAGAAATATTTTCATTATTTAGGCGGCGCAAAGGTTTAAAGAGGATTGTTTAGATATCTCCAGTATGATCTAAAACATCCCACTGCTGGGCAGAGGTTTTTATCATGTCTGAGAGGTTTATTGGCGGGTTTCACACGTAAAGGAAATATGAATATAATAAATGTATAATTTTATAAGAATTAAAAATAAAATTATATAGCTAACGTAATTTTAATAACATATAACTTAACACAACATAAACACTCACGCCTGCCACTAAGAGGGGTGTACTTCCATTTGGCACAATCCTGACACACCTCTCTTGCCTCCTCCACATCATTATACCTACACATACATGCTCGTCGGTTAAGGTTACCCTTAATTTAGTCGGTATTCTTTCGCCTAGAACATCCCTTTCCAACTCTGCCGCTCACTTCTGCAACATAAATTTGCTTTGTCACTTGTTCCTCATTCATTTTTTTGACCATATGACCATACCACCGAAGCATTCCTTTCTTAATACTGGTCACATCATCTTGCAAACCACATTCTTATCACACAATTTCTTACCCTTTCACTCAGATTCAGCCCTACCATACTCGTTAATGACTGCGTTTCTACTGCGTTTATTCTACTTTCGTGCTTCTTCTGCCACACCCAACTTCCACTACCAATAGGGACTAACATAGCCATATGTGCCTTTTTTGACACTTTCTGACTTTTCACAATAGAGTTTAGAGCCTCATTTACTTTATTTCCAGCATTCACTCATTGCTTTTTAATAAGGATTTGTTAATAAAATTCTGATACAAATTTAACTATTTATTTAATATAATACAAACATATTTTTATCAACCTATCATCATTAGTATATATTCTTACCTACATACTAAATCTATATTAAATCTATTTTTCATATTTGTAATTTGATAATATAGCTTAACATATGTAACAAAAACATATTGATTATATATCAAATGATAAGACTATGGAATTAAAATCTTAAAATTATATCTTCAATGAACCAAAAATCAGTTTCTTTTACAAAAGTAATTAAAAGAAAACAAATAAATTTAAATTAACATTAAAACATTTATAAAATTAAATGAAAGTCTTATTTTAAATTACAGCAATGCTTATTGTTGTTGTATTCGGTTTGGAAAATTTAAAACAATAATATTAAAACCCACAATTGTCCTGGCTATTTTGGACATTGCATTTGATTATTACTTTATTTTCAGGTGCTCCATATATTGATCATTTCTTGTTGGTAGAGTGTTGGTGCTTGGGGAATTTGGTATGGAATTAAGTTGTGATTCTGAAATGAAAATAAATATTTGATAACATACCATCTCTGTAGAGTAATGTATTATAAATCAATGACAAAATTAAGGTCGAATATTTGAATTAGAAGTTTTAATCCATCACAAGCCATTTAAAAGGATGTTTAAGATTTATTGAAACATCTATATTCTTTACACTAAGAGATAACACATTGCAATTAAAAATGATGGATTACCTTTTTACCACTTGAGTGTAAGGCATACATATTGCAAGTTCAACTTACAACGGTTTAATTATACTGTCAAGCAATGCTTTTAAGGAAAAATTAACGTGTCTGTGACAAAACATTTAAATATAAACAGGATGTGGCTGTTAGACATAATGACAGTACGAAGATTGGCCAGAAATGATTATTCGAACATTATCATTATATTCAGATAAAATCACGCGATATGATGATACTATATAAATAACAGATTTTTCAACTAAAGCTAAGTCGTGTTGGATTTATTTTGAGCAACTAACTTACTTTGTTTTTGAAATACTTGTAAGTATTGCAACATTTTTAAAGTACCTACCAAAATTTTTCTTATAGTGCAGTCGTCATAATGCCCTAGTCATCCAAAAATAAATAAATAATATATTTAGCCGTCCGATAAATTTGAAACTTGAAAAAAGTCTTTTTATTATATTTATATTGAAATGTTTAAGGTTATCTTATAGAATTTTTTGTTGTATGGGACGCGCCATGTACTTATTTACATGCACAGATCGTGTTATACTAGCAACTCGCCCACGCTCCGCATGTTTGGCGTCTTTGAAAAAGACAATAGTTGACAAATGAATTGTTCATATACGACTCACGGGTCAGTGAAATGATTCATGTGCATGTACGACGAAAATACGTAAAAACTAGCGTAGTCTACGAGTACTATGGCGTTTAATTTTCTTAAATGATCATGAAGGACCTAAATGGTCATTCATGATCATTATAAAAAAGATTCAATTTCGATTTCACAATAGATCTTTCATGTCCTCCAATGAATACAACTTACATCACTCCTAGCATTGCTTTCTATGTGTTCGTGAGTTAGCATTGATTTAGTCATATATATATATATATATATATATATATATATATATATATATATATATATATATATATATATATATATATATATACTTCTATATAATATATAAGTATACTTCTATATAATATAGACTCTCCAATTATAATATACGTTTTTTGTTTACAAATATTCATCGGACAGATAAAAAGAATTTATTTACTCGTTTGCTGGACGGATACCTACTTCCTTTTCTTTTCTTAAGCCTATTTAAGAGAAATATATTTAAAAAATTATTAAGTAGTTCGTTTAATTGTGATACAAAAAGCGGGTTCACATAAGAATATACGTAGGTGTTTTAAATTTTGTTAAAAAAAAGGTTATCGAGCCGAATTATCGACTTGCCGTGTACTGTGCACCTCACTACCGTAACATCTCTCTTTTTTATTTAATTCTGATAGGTTCTCTAAAAGAAATTGCTATGTAATAACAAAAGACGAAATGCCCTTTGTTTTTCTTCTATAAATTTTGTTTTCCATATTGTTATTATACATGAGTAGAAAAGTATGATATTGCTTTGATTATAATATGTACTAATCTTTGGTGGCTTAGAACCGTGATTTTGTGGTAAACTATGGGTGATAATGATGATGATGAAATAATAACTTCCGGTAACATTCGACGTAACGATTTGAGGTTGTGCAGTAGACAAAATCGGACAAGAAAAGAGATAAAATGTCTTTAAGTCTAACCTTACTTTTAACAGGATAATAGGCAAGGGCTTGAAATCGTAACTATATATAAAAAAATAACTTATAATTAACGTTTTCAGACCAAGATGTTGAAGACAGTTTTCATTTTGGCAATAGTTGCAATGCTGGTTGGTGAGGTAAGTGGTCATAAAAACAATTTTCATAATATAAGAGTAACAATTATAGATAATATATAGACTAAAGACACCTGAGTGTCATAAATAGGTAAGACATTAATTTAAAATAAAAAAACATGAATGTACCTCTACCAATCTACTATTCGCTACTAATCATCTAATAATCTACATAAATAAATAAATTAAATATATGTGTCATTCTCAAATTTTTGAGCTAAGTAGCGTAGCGTTTCCACACGAATCGAGCCGACCACGAATATTCGTGTGGAAAGCACGAATGGGTCGGCACAACCGAGGAAGGGCCACGCTCTCGCAGAATACCAGCGTTAAATAGCAGCTCAATACTGCTGTGTTTCGTATGGTGAGTGTGGAGATCCGGAGACCCTTTTTTACCGAAATCGAGGCATTCCATCTTACTCCCCAGGGGTGACAGTGCATCTGCATTTTGAATTTTAATCGAGGATAAATGCCTATGGTCCACAGCATCCACTTACCATCAGGTGGACTGTGTGCTCGTTTGTCACCCTTATTCTATAAAAAAAAAGAAACAAACCGGGAGATTGGCAGCAGCATCTTCCTTATAACAACTAAAAATAAACATGCAATGGCAAACCTGGCTGCCAAGCATGGCAACTATGGCTTTTATCCCTCATGTGAACCAGTTTATGGTCAAATTTTAATGGGCTGTAATGGTATGTTAGCGTCATGCAGTGGACTTTTATGGGCTACATAAAAAAGTAAGGAGAACTGAGGTCTACCACAGTTCTCTTTTCTTTCTTTTCTTATACGAACCACCGGTGGATACCGTCGGCGGTCCATGTTTCTCTATGTGCACGTATGACGTGCAGCATCGCTGATAAATCACGATGTAACTTCTCATTTGTAACTGTTTCAGTCAATTCAACAAGGTGGTGGTGGTCAAGGAGGTAAGATTTTCTTCCTTTTTGTAATTCCTTTTTTTTTAATCACTATGATCTTAAAAGTACTGATTTGTTTCTTTGATAGTAGTTGATTTTTTTGATCGATACTATTTGTCCGTATTTGGTGGTGCCGTAAGACAATTAATTACACTGTTTCCTCCCATGGGTGACATACGGCGACTAGGGATTTTGCCAGGTAAAGCGTATGGCTTCTTATCTTTCGATAGATGGCGCTATAATTATCTCGTTTACTCTATAAGTAAAATACCCAGACGACAATGCACAGCAGCGTTAAAAGTGCTAAGTGGTACTGCGATCGTCGATCTACTTGTTAAGCGTGACGATTAAGGCAAATCATCCTTATAAGGTTGAGAGGCTGAAGAAGAGAAGAAGAAGAAAAGAAGGAGAATTGATATTCAGTTTATTCTGATCTCTTTTAAACAATAATAAAGCAATCGTTACAATATTTTGTTGCATGTCAATAAGGAAATTAGTGTATCATGATATCACCTTCACCATTAGGATGATTAGTGGTCCACCGTTATGCGATTTACAAGAATCTTTCTTCAAAAAAGTGGAACAGTGTAAATAAACTCTATATATTAAAATTATTTAAAAGAAGAACTAAGGATATATTAAGGAAGAGAAAGAGAGAGAGAAGAAGAAAGGTGAGCAATTTAAATAAAAACATCTGTGATAATAGTTATTGCACTGGGGAACGGTGAAAAGTATACATCAATTCACTTATTTGGGAAATGCTAGAAACATATCATGTTCTTTGATAGATGGTACCAGCTCCTTTTACGTCCGTCGTAAAATAACTCCAGTCCAGCACTCTACAAAAACTTTTAATACCTGATGTAGAAAAGAAGAAGAAAAAATTAACAGAATATTTTAACCAGCAATTTTAATTTCTGAGATGCCTGAGAAATATTGAAATGTGATTATGTAATTATTGTACTCGTAAATACAATTCTTAATACTTTTACAGGTATGGGCGGTGGTCCGCCACCGAAATTTGGAGGTATGTATACTTTTTAAATATTATTAAGAGTTGATTTTTCAGTCATTAATATTCAGCCAGGTTATTATTTTTCTGATAGATAACTGTTCTGATAATTGATAAATCAGCTTGTCATATACAGAACAGAATATATGCAGAATTATAAAACATCCAGGGAGTCGATGGATGCAAGTGGCTCAGTTCCGTGCTTTATGAGATTCCTTGGGAGAGATGTTCAGCTGTGGACTTGTGAAGGGATGTAACGAATGAATGAATAAATGAATGATAAATCAGCCCTTACTCCTATAGAACTCAACTATTCTTAATACATAATTTTGCAAGCGAGTTGTTGGAATAGGCAATATTATTTATAGTTCGTGCCTAATGCAACTTCTGATAAGGTCGTGTTTAAAGTATTGACCGATATAAACCCCTGTTTAAACGGAGCGATTGTGACTGATTGTCAATCAGTATTAGTGATTGGCGCAACTCACAAAAACTTTGCGCACGAATTAAACGCCAATATTTCATAAAGGTTCGTTGGAGTAGCGACTCCTACAGTTAGTCAAGTAATTGATATGGTTAGTATAAGTAACGCTAGCACACGTTAAGTTTCGGGACATTCATATAACCAATAGTTATTTCATTCCCTTTTATTATATAGGAGGACTAATATAGGAGATATAGGACATTATGGAAAAATCCTAGTTCATAGTACAGTTTACAGTAAGATATTTTTTTACTAATACTTTACCACCACACGTAGGTAGCTTCGCAATGAACGGAGGCGGTGGTGCTGGTGACATTGGAGGCGGACCAGTTGGTGGACCCGGTGGTCCGGAAGGTGGTAAATAATAAGGTTCGCCTTGAATTTCTCTTTACTTTGTCATTAAAACTACAATGGTTGTTAAATTTTATTCTAGTTTTAGTTAATGTACGCCTATCTTAAGACCCGAGTAGGAAATGTTCGGAACATTATAATTTTACGGGATATATTTCAAGGAGTGTGCCCACTAATTACTTGATTTAATGCCTCAGTATGTGATGACTCTATCAATGAGGTGGCAATCTTCCTGTCCGATTACAATGTCGGTGTTATCAAGAGAAAGTAGTAAATATAAATGTTGTGATAAGGTTTTTCTTATTCATTCATCTTCAATTTAACTATTCGCTAATTTCGATGACATACAAATGATACGAAGGGCAGCGTACGATGACGAATCGTCTCGTGACTATCAGATATAAAATGGCAAATGGGAGCGGTGTCAAAGTTACCAGATTTGTTGGTGCGTACTCTAACCCGCTCACCAATACTACTATTATCATACTCTTTCTAAACATTTAATAATTTGTTCTTTAAAGCCTATCAAAGTCCACTGCTCGACATAGACCTGTCTTAAGTTTTCTCTCGGAAATATTTGTCATAGTTACTCTAAAGCAGATTGACTACCGCAGGTTTTTTCTTAAGAAAGCCTTTTCCCAGCAGTGAAATAGCTGTTGATCGCATGCGATGTGAGTCTCAGTGAAACTCATCGTTTTAATATCTAATAATAAGTCGTCAACATCGTCATCATTATTGCAGCCTCTTACAAGTTCACTTCTGAACTTTCGCAATTCTAACTAGATTGTCTAGTCATTTAATACACTTACCGGAACGAAGCGTACAGTTGAGAACCTTTCTTCGTCAGTGGTTGTTGGTCCTTCGAGCTATATGGCTGACCCATTGCCACCCAGTTTACTGATCCATTGGGCTATGTTAGTTACTCTGGATCGATTGTATTGTAATATTTATTAAAAATGTTACTCAATAATAGACACATTAGTTTAATGAATGTATATATTTTTATTTCAGAATTATATGTTGGTCAAGAAAAACTGTAACGTAAGAAGATTGTATCGTGATTGAACTGATAATATAAATATACGTCTACTAAACTAGCTGCGCGTGTTTTATTTAAGCCTTTACAGCTTTCATACAATCTATACAGCTTTATACATATGAATAAAACTGACGTGCCTATCGTTACATCGAAATAACTGATATCGAATTTATTTGCGTAATATAAAGACATGAGCAGTCATTTGTAAAAATTTTGTCAGCAAAATGCTAGGCTATTTATAAAAGTTATGAAGAAACTTTACGAACAGATAAAAAGTAATGCCAGGAGTGATATAGACTATATATTACCAAAAAAACTTAGTTTTTCTTTGTGAAATCGAAAAACTTTAAAAATAAGTAGTCATTGATGATAATTAAAAAATCTAAATGACATAACCTTAAACCTCCCGTTTACTAGGTAGTGGCACTTCTTTTCTACCTAAAAGTCCATCTTGTTAGGTCTCTTAACTATTTGTACCGTAATAAAGCAGTGGGTGCACCGTTGTGTTCAGCTCTGGTCGTCTTCGTCCTCACAGGTGACAACGGATCTGTAACCGTCTTTGTTCGCACTTGGCTGCAGGTCATGAACGGTGGCACTCTGTGAGCTGGACAGTAAGTTCAATTGTCATTCGTTTTTATACTAAAAAAATCACTTTTATAAAGAATCACCCGAAAAAGTGACAATAATAAAGCCATAGCGTGTCAAATAACGTTGAAAATTGTACACCAACTTACGTATTTTTCTTCACCAGCCTGTTAAAGTCTGTACATCAGTCTCTTCAATTATGCTGTCATAAATTTGGCAAGAAGATTGTCGGTTGAACTACCAAAACACGCGCTTTAACGGTACTCTCCGTTGCTGCTATATATTTTGTTTGGTGCAAACAGGATAGTTATACTGGCATCTGGTCGAAACTGTAAGACCTTTCTGTCATTTCCGGAAGTTGCATTTTACGACAACCACGGGACGAAACTATGTGGTGGCTTTTCATTTTTTTAATCATATTTATCACTAGCTGTTACCCGCGGCTTGGCCCGCATGGTCACTGGGAAATGAACTATCCATTGCCTTTTGAATTGAAAGAAAACTGAGTTTTATAGATTTGTCAGAGATGCAGCCATTAAAAGAAAACTGAGCAAAATTGATTCGTCAGCCTATTTAAAGGTTTTGGTATAGGAAAGCATGAAAATAGCCTGTTTATACCAAATGGAAATGGGATATTTTTTAATTAAAGGAAAATGAGTATAATTATCCATCAGGAATGCAGACTTTTGAAAAGAAACTGAGCTAAATTGATTCGTCGGAGATGCAGTTTTCTGAATTGAAAGGAAACTGAGCCAAATAAAATATCCGTCAGAGATGCAGCCTTTTGAGTTGAAAGGAAACTGAGCTTAATAGGAAATTTTGAATTAAAAGGGAAGATCTGTGGGAATTCTGATTAATTGATTGTGGGAATTTTGAAAAAAAACTAACTGAACACTATTTTAAGACGCTACTATACACAATGTTATATGTTTTTCCATTCGGGGAAAGAATGTGGAGAATCTGGGCATTTGACACGCGAACATGCTACATACAGCTGACCATGAGAAAAGCACGGTTTTTCTAAGTTGACCCCCGCTACCTGTAACGTTTGCCCTTGCGCTTTATTAATTGTCATTGCAAAACTGAGCTTAATAGGGCTGCAACCTTTTGAATTGAAAAAGAAGATCTGTGGGAATTATAGGGATCCGTGTTATAATAAAATTTTCACCTTTTCCTACGACTGTCAAAATTGTAGCACCGATAATGTTCCGTCCAAGATGTGTCACACGCAGCCTTGTACCGTTACATAACCGCGGAGCATCTAAATTTCGCATTAGCATGACTGGGACGCCTAATTTTAATTGAAGCTTATGTGAGGGTACACCTGACAAATCTAGAGAATTTAAAAACTCTACGGGATATGAAGTGCTCTGTTCTGTATCCATAACTGTGTCTACTGACAAATACTCTGTTATTTCTCCTGCTACTTCGCTTAATATATCTGAATTTATTTTGTTAACGCTCCCATTTTTTGGTGCAAGAATCGCCCTTTCACATAACCATTTGTCTTCAAGCATGTTGTTCGTTAAATCTGAATAAACACTCGCAATTAATTCGGAATGACTCTGTACTAAATCACAAAAATCTCTCGTCAATTTAGCGCAGCCCTCAGCATCCGTTTCCAACCGCCCATCGCCAATTTTTAATAGTGTGTCAGCATAGTTTCCAGCATTGATATCATTATGCAAATACACTCTCATATTCGTAGTTAAACTGAATTTTGTCACCTTGTTCCATAAAATAGACGACTTGAGGCATGCTTTAATTTCATCTGCAGGTGTGTACTTTTGAATCACAGGTAAAGTTTGGCGAAAGTCACCAGCCAGTAAAACCACCATTCCTCCCATTACATCGGTATTGCTGCGCAAATCCTGGAGCATTCGATTTAGTGCTTCTACAGCTTTTTTATGCGACATTGTACTTTCGTCCCACACTAAAAGTTTGCATTGTCGTAGCATTATACCTCGTGCACTATTTTTGCTAAAGTTGCAGATCGGCGATTCTTCCTGGGCTAGATTTAGAGGGAGTTTTAAAACAGAATGTGCAGTGCGGCCCCCGTTTAGCAGCGTGGCGGCTATACCGGAGGAAACTATGGCAACAGCAATGTTTTTATCTTTCCGTACTTGCGCTAATAATAAATTTAACCAAAATGTCTTCCCAGTTCCTCCAGGGGCATCTAAAAAGAAAAGTGCACCATTTTCAGAATCAAATTGTCCTAATACTTTGTCAAAACCTCGTTTTTGTTCGGGAAGTAAGCGGGGTACAAATTCGGCTACTTGCTGCTGCAAAGCTGGTATATCGTAGTTTGTTTCACGTATAATTTCATCACTTAGTTCATTTTCGGTTGTTCGCTGATGGCTTATCATTCCAAAGTCGCTTAATTTTTTGCCTACCATTGCCATTACTTTATCTTCAATTTTTCGAAGTGTTTCATTATAAATGTGTTCATTGTATGTCACGTTCGCGTGTGTCTGCTGTAACCTTCGCAAAATATCTTCCGCCATGTAATCTTTATATTTGTCCCACAATTCATGTGCATTAGACAGCCCGCAATATGAGAGTTGCATAAAGATCCCTAATTTTGTCTGGTGACTGGCACTGCACAGCTTCCTCCATGGTTTCATCCCAGTGATTATAGTTTTCTAAAAGATGCAGAGCTTCACATGCTTCTCTATAAGTTGCGCATTCCTGACCGTTGACAGTTTTAAGGTCTTTATATCCTGTAGGATCGAACATGGTGCAGCAGCAATCGTAAACAGAAACATTCAAAATTACTTACATGGACGGTATACACACGACCAAGGGCATCTGATGACTTTACACCGGGCCTATTTGCAACAGGCGCACCTTGAATACGGCGTTGCCACTCCTTCCTAGATGTGTTCCAAGTATAATAGCGGGGGACTTCAGAATATAACAACGTTTTTGCAAAGGGGTCGGTTTGACAAAGTTAAAAGAAGGCTGTTAGTGTAGTTTTTGGCGGTGATGTAATTCTTTCTTGGAAATTTCTTTCGGTGAAATATACACGCTTTCCATTTTCTAAGTGCACAGCAAGGTGAGTAACTTTTTGGGTGCCTTTCGGGTAAAGGGAAGCCAAGGAGACGCCACGCTGCCTCGTTACTGCTGACATAACGCCCTACTTGAAAGGTCTGTACTTCATTAACGGAATTTGCCACCACCAGTCTGGTCTACCCTATTTCCGTCTATCTTCCGACAAAGATGCCGCAAGTTGCTTATTCAACAGCAGTTCCTAGCTCTATGTGGCTCTGACACCCCCTCAAATTAGATATTTTTTTTGTATTTTAGTAACTATAATTTATTACTAGTTTTAATTTTTTATTTAGTTGTTGTTGATACGTGTGTTTCATCAATTGCCTAAAACCCAGTATGGTTAATGCGCAAAGGCTGTGCCAGGCAGGCAGATAGCAAGAGTAATGGGTTTCCCGTTACAACTGAGTCACAGACCATTTTGTCAAACTAATTATTAAGCTGTCTATTTAAATTTCAACATTTTATATTTTTTGGCAAATAAATTACACATATTATTTATAAGAAATAACACAGATGTTAGTAACAAGGCAGTGGAAGCTGTGTTGTAACAAGAAAATAAAAACGGGGGCAGTAAGCCAGTTGCTTATTTTTCGAATAAATTAACTGAAGCACCTAAAAGAAGAAAGTGATACATTGGAATGTCTGGCAATAAAAGAAGCTGTGAAATATTGGCAGCACTGGCTTATAGGTAAATAATGTATGGCATTCTCAGATAATAAATCGTTAGAAAATATGAAAATCAAGGCTGGAACTGGTGGGGAACTGTGTGATTTGACGTATCATTTATCCCAATACAATTTTAAAATAATATATAACTCAGGATAATCAAATCAAAAAGCAGACTGTTTAAGCATAAATCCAGTTCTAGAATCTAACGATAATACTGATGATTTTTTAAAGGTAGTAAATTTAATAAACCTAGAAGATATTAAATGACCAACGTACAAATCCAACAATCTAAAACTAATAAAAAAAGAAAAAAAAATCGTACTACCAGAAGAACTTGGCAAAACTTTAACATGTCCATGATACTTACTGCCATATTGGGGGAACCCAGATGACAAATAAAATAACAGCATTCTACACAGTAAATAATATAATCGCAAACATTAAACAAATTTTGATAAAAAAAAATCAAGGAGGAAAACAAAATATGACGCCTTTTTAAAATTATATCTATTGATACCATTGGAGGCTACTGATCGATATTACACAAGACATGTTTAAATTTTCACATCAAGAAATCAAAGCTCAAGTGATTATATTAAACTAACACAAAATGTGACACAAAGTTTTAATAAATAAAATAAAAACCCTGGTACAAAAAATCCTCTTCAAAATTGATAACAATTAATACCAATTCGAATAAATTAATGTTCATAACGACTAAAAATAAAAAAACTGCGGTTGCCAACTCGCTTGCCAAGAGTGGCAATGTGACAAATGTCCCCCCTCCTATTATAAGGCTATCTATGGGGGAGACCTATGATCATCAGTAGACTTTAATAGGTTGTAACTTGTAACAAGGGTAAAAATATCTAATGTACGTTTTTGCTTCATGTCAGTAACAACGTTTTCTAGCTCTGTGTGTAATCTAATGGGTAAAACCGAAATAGATGTTACTTGTCTACGTACTTCATGCTATTTTCTGCGTCAAATTTTAAATTACTTGTTAAGAGCCCAGTCTTTCAGAGCAAAACAGAAAAATTGCGTTCTGGTGACACATCTACACCCTCCCTGCCCCGCCACTTCATGTACCGCCACCGCAGTTATCTTTCTGGCCGTAGCGTGGAAAGTTGCTCTACTAAGATTTTCCAGTATCAATTTATCTAATATACAGGATTATTGATAATTAGCTAACAAATTTTCACATACAGATTTTCTACCTCGTATCTATTTTTGTTCCATGCTTTTATTACAAAATTCGTTACACAAAAAAAAATATTTTAAGTTTGTATAATTTTTGTTGTTTTGTTGAAAAGGTTTCTAAAAGATAATCATCTAGAACCTGTATAACATGTACTCGTATTATTGATTATTCAAATGAATCTGGCAAGTGCTAGAATGAGTCGTGCACTGAGGGTTTCGTAATAAGTCGATGACACTATCGAAAATCCGTCAAGTACGTCAAGTAGTTCTAAATACTAAAATAGATTAAAAAAAAACTCAAAATAATTTCTATATAAGTACAAACAGTCCACTATCACACATATTTATAGTTTCTCATTAAAGTATAATGTAACTTTGTATAGCATTTACCTATATGCATTACAAATATGCAACTCATTTATAAACTATTCTTAAAAGTACCTACCTAATTATATACCTAATATTTAACCAAGTGCTCACACATATGCACGTTGTTAACTATTTTACTATGAAACACAAAAAAACTTACCTTTGAATTCTATTTCTGTTCATTGCTTCAACGTTTGATTTCAATTTTCGTTTTCTGGTACAAGCATATTTTTTACGTTTATGGTCCATATCGAAATTAAAAGTTATAAAACAAATACAAAATGATTTATAAACCCTTAAAGAATTATATGCAAAAAATAATAAAGTAGAGCAACTTTCAATTCGTAACAATGCGCAACCAAGATTAGGGAAAGAGAGAGAAAGAGGAATGTTAGAGCGAGAGGAAGTGCAAAAATTTGGCACAGACAAGACGTCTGAACGCTACAGCCGCTCAGCGGCTACTAAGGAATATTGCCCGCAATTATTGTTTATAAAGTCAATATTTTATAGGTCGATCGAAATAATTATTAATTTTGAAATAAAGTGGTTTAAATTATTATTTTTTAATATTTGTCTAATTAAACACCTGCCCTTGAGAAAAAAATAATTATAGCATAAATATTTTCAGCTATTGCTATGAAACAAATAGTTTTTTATGAGGCGAAAACAGCGAAATTTAACGAAATTGAGACCTCTTATTTAAGACAATGAAAGATATTTAGAAAAAAGAAACAGCGCATTTTGGAGATGAAGATGTTTAGCTATTAACGCGCTGAATAGATTTCGCCTTTTTATTATCGATTGCCTTATAATGGTACACGAACAAAGCTCGAAATTGCGTTGGGTGCGAGAGAGCTCTATTTACCGTTTGATTTATCTAACATAGACCACATAGATGAACCAAAAAAAATTTAGCCATTACTTATAATCTGGGTATTTATGTGTTATCAAAATATTTTACTCTGAAACAATAATTTGCTGTAAAAAAAGAAATCAAAGTGGCGCTAATGATTCGATGTGAGTCAACTTTAAAAGACTGTAGCCTTAATATATGTGAAATATTGCAGAAGAAAATCATTTAACCCTGTAATTTTTGATATTCTGTTAGAATGTGCTCACATTCTAAATGTAAAATTAAATAAATAATAATAATTTAAAACCAATATAAGCAGTTTTTATGTTAACCAACATAAGCATATTTACCGGTACTTGAAGTCCTTCAGAAGCTCTTCAATTCCGTTCTCCATGGTGGCACTACTCCGGAGGCGTGGAGCAGAAGCGTGGTGGTCTTGTTCTTTAAGAAAGGCGACAACGCTTTCCTGAAGAACTACAGACCGATTTCCCTTCTGAGCCGCGTCTACGTGCTGTTTTCGAGAGTCATTACGAATCATTTCGCACGCAGACTCGACGATTTCCAGCCTCCCGAACAAGCCGGTTTCCGAAAAGGCTTCAGTACCATAGACCACATACATACCCTGCGGCAGATTGTACAGAAGACCGAAGAGTACAATCTGCCACTTTGCCTGGCATATGTGGACTATGAGAAAGCCTTTGATACCGTCGAAATTTGGGCGGTGCTACAGTCCCTTCAGCGGTGCCAAATAGACTGTCGGTATATCGAAGTGCTGAAGTGTTTGTACAGCAGGGCTACGATAGCTATCCGAGTACAGAACCGGAGTTCAAAACCTATCCAACTGCAGAGAGGTATAAGACAGGGTGATGTTATATCCCCGAAACTCTTCACCGCTGCGTTGGAAGACGTTTTCAAGCTACTGGACTAGAAAGGATACGGTATTAACATCAATGGCGAGTACATCACTCACCTTCGATTTGCCGACGATATAGTCCTTATGGCAGAATCGCTGGAGGACCTTAGTACTATGTTCAATGACCTCAATGGTGTCTCCCAACGGATAGGTCTTAAGATGAACATGGAAAAAACAGAGATCATGTTTAATGTCCATGTCACACCTATGCCGGTAGTTGTTGGGAGCACTATGCTCGAAGTTGTTGACGAGTACGTTTACCTGGGACAAATAGTCCGACTAGGTAAGTCCAACTTCGATCGAGAGGTCAATCGACGGATTCAACTCGGCTGGGCAGCGTTCGCGGAATTACGACACATCTTCTCGTCAGGTATACCTCAATCTCTGAAAACTAAAGTGTATAACCAGTGCGTGTTGCCAGTGATGACTTACGGATCTGAGACGTGATCCTTCACTGCTGGCCGTATGAGGACGCTCAAGGTCGTTCAGCGAGCTATGAAGAGGGCTATGCTCGGAGTTTCATTGCGTGATACTCAGAAAGTTAATATCCGCAGTAAAACCAGAGTGACCGACATAGCCCAACGGATTAGTAAGCTGAAGTGGCAATGGGCCGGCCATATAGCTCGAAGAACCAATAACCGATGGGGAAGAAAGGTTCTCGAGTGGCGGCCTCGTACCGGTAGGCGTAGTGTAGGGTGACCCTCCACTAGATGGAGTGACGACCTGGTAAGACATGCAGGAAGTCAATGGATGCAGGTGGCTCAGGACCGTGCTTTGTGGCATTACTTGGGGGAGGCCTATGTTCAGCAGTGGACTTGTGAAAGGCTGTAATGATGATGATGATGATGATAAGCATTTTTTACTAAGTATAGCTTTACTTTTCCTTTGTGGGGTAGGCAGAGATGATCGATAGCCAAGAGACCGATCCTGACATACCACTTTCTCTTATTTTTAGTTAGTAGTTATTATGGTCCTACAGTTCCATTCGTCGTACTCTTGGTATCAGGGTTCTCGTGGCAGTCAGGGTATTGGTGGTTTACGTGAAGGTTCGGTACGGCCATGTATATCATAGGATTGCACTGCCAGGAACTAATAGATAGATAAGGAACTACTACGATTTTTGTACTAAATTGGCATGTAAATGGTTTGGGGTAGATTTCAAAATCGCAAGGTTTTATTAATCTTTTTGAATACCACTACTTATAAGTCTGTTTGGAAAATAAGTCCTCTAGTTACCATCATACCACTTGGGCCCATTTTTATTCGTTATAGTGGTCAAACCGCGAACTCACTTTGCATGCTCATAGTATCACGAAGGACCCTTCTGTGTTCACGTATTGTAACGGGAAACTAAGGAACCCTACATTGTGTGTGATGCGACACGCACTTAGTCGGGTTTTTTTTAATCACTCTGTCTATTTGTTTGTCTGTCTGTTTTCGGAATTGATTGTGATGAAACTTTACGAACAGATAAAGAGCAACGCCAGGAGTGATGTAGCCTCTAGGAGTGATATAGAAGGGGAATCTAGGAATATCTATATTTAATCCGAAATACTTGAAGATTAAAAAAAAACAAAGACTGACTTTGATTATCTTAAAACTAAATAACACCACATTAATGGATCCTATACAAGCAAAGCGAGAGCGGGTCGCTAGTAATTAAAATAAAATAGGTATAGTATAATTACTAGGGTAATAGATAGTTTCTATCGATTTTAGATACCATCTTTTGCCCTAGTAATTGGAATAATGAAAATAAAATTACTCACTTTTAAACCAATTACCAGGGTTCATGTTGTCTCTATGTAGTATTTACATTGTAATGACGTTAATTATTAGTCAATTCAACATATTCAATAATGATAAATATGATTAAAAAAATAAAAAGCCATCACATTTTTTCGGTCCGTGGTTGTCGTAAAATGCGACTTTGGGAAATGGCAGAAAGATCTTACAGTTTCGGCTAGATATCAGTATAACTATCCTGTTTGCACCAAACAAAATATATAGCAGCAACGCAACGGAGAGTACCGTCAAAGCGCGTCTTTTGGTAGCTAAACCGCCAATCTTCTTTCCAAATTTATGACAGTACAATTGAAGAGACTGATGTACAGATTTTAACAGGCTGGTAAAGAAAAAGACATAAGTTGGTGTACAATTTTCAATGTTATTTGACATATTGTGGCTTTATTTTTGTCACTTCTTCGGGTGCTTGTATAAACAAACCAATTTTTTAAATATAAAAACAAGTGACAATAGAACTTACTGTCCAGCTCATAATAAGTGTCTATTGCCGTTCATGGAGACCTGCAGCCAAGTTCGAACAAAGACGGTTATAGATGCGTTGTCACCTGTGAGGACGAAGACGACCAGAGCTGAACACAACGGTGCACCCACTGCTTTATGACGGTACAAATAGGTACCTAACAAGATGGACTTGGTAGAAAAGAAGTGTCACTACCCAGTAAACGGGAGGTTTAAGGTTATGTCATTTAGAATTTCTAATTATCCTCAATGACTACTTATTTTTTAATTTCACTGAGAAAACTAAGTTTTGTAATAATATATAGAGTATATCACTCCTGGCATTACTTTTTATCTGTTCGTGAAGTTTCTTCACAACTTTTTATAAATAGCCTAGCATTTTTGCTGACAATATTTTTACAAATGACTGCTCATGTTTTATATTACGCAAATAAATTCGATATCAGTTATTTCGATGTAACGATAGGCACGTCAGTTTTATTCATATGTATAAAGCTGTATAGATTATAGTAAAGTAGTAAATAAAACACGCGCAGCTAGTTTTGTATACATATATTTATATTGTAAGTTCAATTACGATACAATCTTCTAACGGTGCAGTTTTTGTTGACCAACACATAATTCTGAAAAAAAAAATATGTACGTTCATTAAACTAATGTGTCTTTCATTGAGTAAACATTTTTTAATAAATATTACAATACAATCGATACAAAGTAACCAACATAGCCCAATGGATCAGTAAACTGAGTGGAAATTTGTCAGCCATATAGCTCGAAGGACCAACAACCGCTAGGGAAGAAAGGTTCTCAAGTGGACGCTTCATTCTGTTAAGTAAGTGTATTATATGGTGACCACCTACTTGATAACCTGGTTAGAGATGCGGAAATTTGATGTATGCATTCCTTGCGGGAGGTATGTGTTCAGAAGTGAACTTACAAGAGGCTGCAATGATGTTGATGGTGTTGATGGCTTATTATTAGATATTAGAACACTGAGTTTCACTGAGACATATTGCATATAATCAACAGCTATTTCACAGCTGGAAATAAGCTTTCCAAGGAAAAAAACTGCGGTTGGCTGTCTAAATCTGCTTGCCAAGAGTAACCATGACAAATGTCCCCGGTATGAGGAAACCTAAGACGAGGCCCACGTCCAGCAGTGGACTTTGATAGGCTGAAGGGAATAAATTATTAAATATATAGAAAGAGTATGATAATAGTAGTATTGGTGAGCGGGTTGGAGACCGCATCAACAGATCTGGTGAATATGACACTGCTCCCAGTTGTCATTTTATATCTGGCGGTCACGAGATGATTTATCATCGTACGCTGTCTTTCGTTTGTCACGTTTTTTTTATAAATAATTGAAAGCTGGTGTCTTGTTATGATCGCATCTGCAGGTTATACTTATATTCTATAACTGTGTAACTTTGCTGACATCAAAACCATTTTCATTAGTCATTTTGTCGTAGTTTGCATTTGCGCCGTGTTTAGTGAGGCGTCGTAGCACTTATATAAAGATTTTATGTTTAGTATATTATGGAATAATGTATGTATCATTTTGATGTCATCGAAATTAGCGAATAAGTAAATTGTAGAAGGATGAATAAAAAATCCTACTAACAAATTTACATTTACTATTTTCTCTTGAAAACACCGACATTGTTTTAGTCGGCCAAGAAGGCTGATGTTGGTTCCGTTGCTGCACACACTATTAACGGCAAATCAGAAAACAAATCTTTTCATCTGCATTCTAGTGTAGCCTCAAAAAATCTTTTCATCTGCATTTATGTAGCCTAACAAATCTTTTCATCTGCATTGTAGCCTCTTTTGCATAGCTAACAATCTTTTAGTAGTCACACTTTTTGATATTAGACATTTTCTCGCAAATGTAGCCTCAACAAAAGGATAGAACCCACTGGGCGTGTTGTTTGATTATGGTTAGGGCAATGGCAGATTTAAATCATAACAAATGTTAAAATTATTTAAATAAGCTCCGCGCAAAAAGAATAATTTGTCGTACCGGGTTTGTAGAACACCCGCCGCCTCATTGAAAGAGGCATCACATATCGAGGCATTAAATACAGTTTGTGAGCACAATCTTTAAAATATATGCTGTAAAATTATAATTTTCCAAGCATTTCCTTATCGGTTCTGAAGATAGACGTCACAATGGCACAAAGCGCAAATATTAATTCAGCTACATTAAACAAAACTACAATAAAATTTAACAGCCATTATAGAATTTTTTATAGGATAGGCTGACAAACGAGAACACAGTCCACCTGATGGTAAGTGGTTGCTGTGGCCCATAGACATCTACATCTATCCTCGATTACAAATCAATATGCTGATGCGTTGTCACCCGTGAGGACTAAGATGGAATGCCTCGCTTCCAGTAAAAAGGGTATCCGGTTCTCTACATTCACCATACGTAACACAGTAACATTAATTACTATTTTACGCTGGTATTCTGTGAGAGTATTGTCCTTTCCCAGTCGAGTGGACCCATTCGTGCTACAACTATAAAAGAATAAGCCATTATAGTTTTAGTGACAAAGAAAAGAAAAATTCAAGGCGAACCTTATTATTGGCCTTGTCCATCATCTTGTCCACCTCCGTAGCCGCCAGCACTACCGCCTCCGTTCATGTCGAAGGTACCTACGTGTGGTGGTAAAGTATTAGTGAAGAAAATATCCCACCGTAAACTGTGCTATGAACTAGGATGTTTCCATAACGTCCTTTATACCAATTGGTCTACAATCGTTAACGCTAATAGAATATTATAAAACGGAATAAAATCAACTAAGACTTAACGTCTGCTGGTTGCTTCTGCTAACCATATCAATTGTAGAAAGTAATTACTTGACTAACTGCAGGAGTCACTACTCCAATGATCCTTTATGAAATTTCGAAGTTTAATCCGCGCACAGAAGGTTTGCCAGTGATCACCCCTCATACTTCCACCGACTTCATCACACGCACTCAAAAAGTACGCATAAAAGACGCCACGATCAATAACTGCGGCATTATAATAATAATGTCCTCCAGACCGAATTTCGGCCACGGCGGCCTGCCTCAACGGAGGCTAGCCATCGGCGCAGGACAGGATTATAGTGCCCAAGTGTATGCGCAAGCACAGGTGCACTTTCTATTCCCTCACTCTCATAATCCGATGGGACGGTAAACCGACATGACCGGAGAGAGATCAGGCGCAGGACCAACGGCTTTACGTGCTTTCCGAGGCACGGGGGTGAGACACCGCCAACTTCCTGACTCCGGGCAACTACTGAGAATTTCTTGACGGTAAAACTCAATAATTAATTTTTGGCCCGACCCGGGAACCCAGGACCTCATGATCAGCAGTCGCACTACTACAACTACTAGACCAACGAGTCAGGCAGCTGCCTGCTCATTAACGATATCACAGCCCATTTCTTTTAGATTATTATTTAGTACCTTAATCTTTTTAAATTTTCTAGTGTACAAGCAGCCGGCACGAGCTTACGTTGTTGGTGTAACTTGATATAAATAATATTATACATAGAATATACTATTATGAGTATGAAAGTAAAGCAGTCACTTAACCGCTTTTTACTACGGTTTAGTTTGAATATGAAATATGTATTAGAATATAATTATATTGTCATAGTTTGCTATCTTGTGCTTAAATAATTTATAGAAATAATAATTCTAACACATATATGTTTTGTGAATTATTCTATATTTTATATATAACATTATTTCAGGCTGTGTTATGATAACAAAGCTACGCTACGCCAATGTATTCTAAGTCTACGAGTTATGCAAAGTAGAATTGAATTTTACTATAGTAAATTAAGTTTAAATTTGAAAACAAAATATCTCAAGATAATTATCATTATCATATAAATAGTATTAATATTAGTATTAGTTGTAGTATTTTCTCTATAGATGGGAAAAACATGCAAAGTTATTTCTGTTTTTCAGCTATTTTAGTTCTGTTCTCAATAGGATGCGGATTTTGGGTACAATATACGATCAGGGAAATTAGGTAGAATATACAATCGCTTACATCTGATTGAGTGCTGTCATTTTATCTTAAAATTTCGTATCTATATGTATATAAAAGACGATGTCCTAAATAACTAAATCATCTATCAACGCACAGGCCCAAACTGCTTGACGAAGGAATCTGAATCTGAATATTAAAGTGTGAATAACTTCTATTGGAATACTGAAAAATCAGCTCTTAATAATATTTAAAAAGTATACATACCTCCAAACTGCGGTGGCGGACCACCGCCCATACCTGTAAAAGTATTAGAATGATATTTACGAGTACAACAGTTACATAATCACCTTCACTATTTTATTAAGTTCAAATTTGAAAACAAACTATCTAAAGATAATTCATTATCAAATAAATAGTATAATAATGTTTTCCCTATAGATAGGAAAAACACACTAAGTTATTTCTGTTTTTTGGCTATTTTAGTTGTGTTCGCAATAGGAAGCGGATTTTGTGGACAAAAACTAAGTATAATATACAATCTCTTAAATTTGATTGATTTCTATTATTTAATCTTTAAATTTGTTATATATATGTTTATAAAAGAGGATGTCCTAAATGACTCATCTATCAACGCACAGGCCCAAACTGCATGACGAAGGAATCTGATATTTGGATAGTGACGGCATTTTTTGACGCAGGCATCCAATAAAAAAGGATTTTTGAAAATTCAACACCTAACAGGGGAAATAGTGTGTTACAGTTTGTATGACACTTTTTATTTTAATGCGCGATTACCTCCAAATTTTTTGAAAGTACTCTGTACATAAAAGGGATAGGGATTTTGCGATTTCTCAAAACATCCCTTGACCCCCTGTACGAAGTCAGATGGTATAATATAAAAAATTATAACTGATTTTTGACTAAAAGTTGGTGCATATACTCTTGAACAAAAATTATGTCATATCCATTATTTAATGTTCTAAAATGTACTCTTAATGTTTTGAAAGAGTGTGTAGTTTGTATTAAAAGAAGAGTATTAACTGCAAGAGTAAGCTGTGCAACTACAGCTCAAACCACTGCACTCGAAGTGTGAAATTGGGATAATAGGTTCCTTTAATAAAAAATAGGTGTCCCCTTAAGAGGTTACCTTAAAAATAATTCGTTGTTTTAGGGGCGTGGCTTATCCCTTTGTAGGTAAGTGAGCTTTACCTAGGGCGGGACTGTGGGAGTGTCAAAATGAAAATGAAACTTCATGGTACGCAAATTATGAGATAGCTATACCGAGCTCGCGCTCGGTAAAAAAACTAAGTAAGCGCCAAGCAACATTTTTATTTTTTAACAAAACGTTATTATGGATTTAAAAAAAGGTTTATGAAAACTTAGATAGGATTATTTACTATGCCTTAAAAATAATTTTATGAACTTATTCATAAAAATATTGTGGTGTCATGGAGAAATGTAACTAAAAATGCAAATTAGACATTTATCAATTATCAGATAAAAGTTATTTAGAAAAATGATAACGTCACTGAAAAATTCCATTTGATGACTGAAAAAGCAGCTCCTAATAATATTTAAAAAAGTATACATACCTCCAAATTGCGGTGGCGGACCACCGCCCATACCTGTAAGAGTATTAAGAATGATATTTACGAGTACAACAGTTACATAATCACCTTCACTATTTTATTAAGTTCAAATTTGAAAAAAAAAACTATCTAAAGATAATTCATTATCAAATAAATAGTATAATGATATTTTCGCCATGGATAGGAAAAAGACACTAAGTTATTTCTGTTTTCAGCTATTTAAGTTGCTCGCAATGGAATGCGGAGTTTGAATTAGGTATAATACACGATTGCTTACATCTGATTGAGTGCTGTCATTTCATCTTAAAATTTATTATCTATATGTATATAAAAGACGATGTCCTAAATGTCTGACTCATCTATCAACGCATAGACCCAAACTACTTGACGGGATAATCTGATATTTGGATAGTGGCTGAATTTCATGACGCAGGCATCCAATAAGAAAGAATTTTTGAAAGTTCAACCCCTAGTAGGGAAAATAGTGTGTTACAGTTTGTATGACACTTTTTATTTTAAGGCACGATTACTTCCAAAGTTTTTAAAGGTATTCTATGTATAAAATAAATGAGAAGGCATTTTGCAACTTTTCAAAACAACCCTTTACCCCCGTAAGAAGTCAGAGGGTATAATATAAATAATATAATAACTAGTTATTTAAAACTAAAAACTGGTGCAAATACTCTTGAATAAAAATAATATCATATCCATTTTTCCTTTCTCTAAAACTTACTCTTAAGGTTTTGAAACGAGACTGCAATTTGTATTAAAAGAAGTGTATTAAGACGCACAGCTCAAACCGCTGGTCTCGAAATGTGAAATTGGAACAATAGCACAGATTAATAAATAGTTTACACAATAGTTTCCTTTAATAAGTTCAAAATTCTTTTAAGTCCACTTAAAAGGGTTTTGGAAAATTTAAGCCCTAAGAAGGTTAAATAGGGTGTACTGTTTATATGAATGTTTTATTTTTATTTTACGTGGTGATTAACTAGAAACTTACTGATTTTAAAATTTGAAAAAAGAAAAAACATTGTTTTTTTTAATTAACTTTGTATGAATAATATTTGGCCTATAAATATAAGCCTAAATAATTGGAAGTAGAAACATGAGATTAAGACAATAGCTTCTTTTTATTACGTGGTATATTAAGGAAGGAAGATATCAATCAAAATAACTTTGTACCATACATCATAATTATTCCGCGATAGACACCGTCGTCCATCACATTCGGACTCGAACTATATGTACGCATTTGTTTCGCCAATCACTGATGCTGATTGACAATCAGTCACAATCGCTCCGTTAGAACAGTGGTTTATGTCGGTCAATACTTTGAACACGACCTTATCAAAAGTTGGATGAAGCACGAACTAAACTATATAGACTATTCCAACAACACGCTTGCAAAATTATGTATCAAGAATAGTTGAATTCTATAGGAGTAAGGGCTGATTTATCATTCATTTATTCAGCCCTAGTTTAGCTCCAGCCCTATTTATTACAGCCCTTCCCAAGTCCACTGCTGAACATAGGCCTCCCCCAAGGAAAGCCTCAAAGCACGGTCCTTATCCACCTGCATCCATCGACTCCCTGCATGTTTTATTATTCTGCATATATATCATATTGACCAGCTGATTTATCAATTAGATAAAAAATATCTATCAGAAAAATGATAACCTGACTGAATATAAAAGTGTGAATAACTTCTATTTGATGACTGAAAAATAAGCTCTTAATAATATTTAAAAAGTATACATACCTCCAAATTGCGGTGGCGGACCGCCCATACCTGTAAAAATATTAAGAATGATATTTACGAGTCCCACAGTCATATAAATAATCACCTTCACTATTTCTGAGGCATCTCCGGAATTAAAAAAAATGCTAGTTAAAAATGTTTTGTTCATTTTTTCTTCTTCTCTTCTTTATCTGCTATTAAAAGTTTTTGTGGAGTGCTGGACTGAAGCTTTTCTCGTTGTAGAGAGTACTACGCGTTCATTTCAAGTTTGCCGTCGTCGACCGTTATGATATCACAGCTGACGGTACCGTAGACAAATAAGTCATCATTTTTATCTACCACATCACATAAACATGATGATTATTTTTTTGTCAAATTGAACAAATCTAAGTAAGTAGTTTGTTGTCCTGTACACAGAAATTGACAGCAAACAAGTAGATATAGTAGGTACATATTATAAAATAATTTATTTAGTACAGTGAAAAATAACAGTGAATAGGGACGTGTCCAAAACAATTATAAAATATTGTAATTAAAATATTTATAGTTTTATGTTTAAATGTAAATTTAAACATTTTAAATACGTAAAACATTACGAAGGCGAGCTGCTATCGGTACTAATAGAGCGACGCTTGAGTCGCGGAGTGAGGGAGCGCGGCGGGAGGTAACGGCAATCTTGGAATGAACAAGTAGTATATTTCATAATCATTAGTAGTATCAGATAACAGATGTCTCGCATCTTTAACGCTTGTTATTTTATGACTGGTGTTAAAGGAGTTTTTTAAATCATCTATCAAAGAACATGAGATATCTCTAGCATTTCCCAAATAAATGAAGTGATGTATACTTTTCACCGCCCCCACACGCTATTGTCAATTTCGAACGGTAGATGCGTCACAAGACACAAAATAAATTTATCCTCAGATGAGAAAATTTATTTCGTGAAAATTGATAACAGTTTAGTAAACGTTGACTTTTCGTTATCCAGTGCAATAATTATTGTAACAAATTTATTTACTCGCTAAAATTACTCACTTTACTTCATCTATTTCTCGTTCTCTCTCTATCTTTACATATCCTTAGTTCTTTTTTGAAATAAATTTAATAAATAGACTTTATTTAAAGTGGTCTACTTTTTTGAAAAAAATCTTCTTGTAAATCGCACAGCGGTGGACCACTAATCATCCTAATGGTACAGATGATATCGTAATACTCTAATTTCCTTATTTACATGCAACAGAATAGTGTTACGATTGATGTATTTTTATTTAAAAGAGATCAGAATAAACTGAATATCAGTTCTCCTTCTCTTCTTCAGCCTCTCAACGTAAGATCGATGACTTGCCTTAATCGTGACACTTGACAAGCGTCAGTACAGTACCACTTCGCACTTTTAACGCTGCTGTGCATTGACGGTCTGGGTATTTTACTTATGGAGTAAATGAGATAGGTATAGCGCCATCTATCGAAAGATAAGAAGCCATACGCTTTCCCTGGCAAAATCACATGTCACAGTGTAATTAATGGTCTTACGGCACCACCAAACGATTAAAAAATCAGTTATACTAAAGAAATAAATCGGTACTTTTAAGAACATAGTTATTAAATAAAGGGAACTATAAAAAGGAAGGAGCCGTGGTAGCTCAGATGGTTAGCGCTCGCTGTAAATTTCACAGTACGCGAGCAAACCGGGTTCGATCCCCGCCGGCACCAATGAAATTGTTAATTGCAATTTTAAGTGCTGATTTACCACGTGCTCAGCGGTGAAGGAAAACATCGTGAGGAAACCTGCATGTCTGAGAAATAAGAAAAAAAATTCGAAGACATGTGAAGTTCGCCAACACGCATTGGGCAGCGCGGCGGACACTTCCTTGCCCTAAAACCCTCTCAGAAATGAGGGGAGGCCTGTGCCCAGCAGTGGGACGTATATAGGCTGTAACTTTAACTAACTTTATAAAAAGGAAGAAAAACTTACCTCCTAGACCACCACCTTGTTGAACTGACTGAAACAATTACAAACGAAAAGTTACATCGTGATTTATCAGCGTTGCTGCAAGTCATACGTACACATAGAGCAACACAGTGCGCCACGGCATCCACCGGTGGTCCGTATAAGAAAAGAAATAAAAGAGATCTATGGTAGACCGCAGTTTTCCTTTCTTTCTTTTACAGTCCATAAAAGCCCACCGCATTACGCCAACATACCATTACAGTCTGTTAAAAGTCCACTGTTGGACACGGGCATCCACCATAGACTGGCTCAAAGGGGGGATATAAGCTATAGTTCCCACGCTTGGTAGCCAGGTTGGCCATTGGAAGTCTATTTTTAGTCGTTATTACGAAGATGCAATCTCCTTTACTTCATATAAAACACTGCAGCAATGAGCTACTATTTCACGCTGGTATTCTGTGAGAGCGTGGTCCTGCCGCGGTCGTGCCGACCACTTATATTCGTGTGAAATTCAAATACACAAATCAAAAATTCTACCATTATTTACTTAGCTCAAAAATTTGAGCAAATTAGCGGTTTTTAGAATTTCTCTCTGTCTGTCTGTCTGTGTATTCAAGATTCGCGCGAAAACTACTGGACCGATATCCATGAAGTTTTGTCCGTAGGCTAGGGACCCGGGGCAACTTATAGGCTACTTTTTACCCGATTACGGAACTTCAAAAAGGAGGGTAAAATATTTTCCTTTCTTTAGATGTCAATTTCTATTTTATACGATTGACGTGTTTTATTAAAATAAATGAAATACTTATAAATAAAACCAATTATTAGTTTTAACTGTTACGTAATAAATTGAACTACTCCGACAATCTAAGACATCATGGTTGCATGCGCTTTTTGAAGGCAGTTCCATCTAACGCAAAATACAAAAGGTAGTGACATTTTGCCTTCAGTAACTAATAAATTAAATAATACAAATAATTTACATTTATATAGTTATTTAATTAAATAAATACATAGTTGATTTCAGCATTCTAATGTACATTTTTTAGTTTTTGTTATTTAATTTTAGCAGATATAAATAAATTTTATAGTAACTAATTACTACTTAAATAGATAATAGTGACGTTTATCTAATATCATAAAATATCGATGATTCTAAATTTAATTTCTAGTATATTAAAAGTTTTAGTGGGTATTAGTTTTTTTATCTATAAATAAAAATTATAAATATTACAATTACTACAAAACACTTACTATCCTTATAGTTTAAATAAAAAGAAAAATGATAGCGGCTTTGTTTATGCGTAAGAGCCACTTTAGTCGCACCTCAACTTATCGTTTCTGAGTACTAGAGGGTAAGGTTTTGGGTGTCATAGTTTTAATATAATAATAGCTTCATTTTCTTATTGCTAAATAAACTAATAATAAGTACAGAACTGGTCAAATTTAACAAAATTATATTAAATATGTACTAATTGTTACATCATCAAAAATTATCTACCGGTATAGACCGGTGGTCACTGTCTGCATGATTTATCATAATTGTCAATTTTAGCAAATTTATTAACATAGCTGTGTACACAAAACTTTGATTAAGAGAGGTCTTTAGTTGAATATGTTGTGTGTCTATCGGCATAGCAATATTTCATCAATTTCTTTTTGTATCAAGTCCGATATAAGTAATTGAAAATTAAATGCTCTTTGAGATTTGTATCCATAATTGATGGAATAGTTCGTGATACCGTTGATGCAGCCTTTTTACTTTTAATTAGTTTTTTCAACAGTTTCATATATTGACATAGCTTTCATACTTTCAGACATAAGTATTAAATTTTTGGTGACAGTCCTGGATTCATAGCTCACACGAATAAATGAACAGGCACTTGTAAAAAAAGTACTATAAATATCAAAGAAAGCAAATTTTAAACACGGGTTAATTTTTATTTTAACTATGAGATTGTGAGAGCTGCATTGATAGAATCTTGAAAGTCATCTGTATAAGCCGGTAATCAAACCGATCTAAACGTAAATTTCGTAGTAGGTACGTAAGCAACCTAAATTAGATCCGCACCGACACCACTCATATCTAAACTGCAATTTGTAGTTTCGAGTTACCACTTTCTCGGTGGTGAAAAAAAAACATCGTAAGGAAATCTGCATATCTGAGTAGTTAAAAATATATTTCGGAAATAATTTTTAGGTATAGGTATGTGAAGTCGGTAATCTGGCATTAGAGTCAACTTCTTTTTGACCTAAAACTCGCTGTGACCTGTGCCTAGTAGTAGGATGTATTTAGGCTGCTACTATTTTACTTTTAATGTGGTCATTCACTACTGACCATAGGCTTCTTCATTGTTTGTCAAATGGATCAGGTATTTGCAGTAATATTCACGCTTGGCAAATGGGTTGGCAACCGCAGCTCTTTATTACTTTGCGCTGTTATCAAGAAGATGCTACCCATCTCCTGTTTCAGTTTCCTCTAAAGGCGAAATGAACTAGTGGTTTTTCTTCGCTGCCTCTACATGGCTAATATATTATTTCTACTCCCGTTCCTCAATTGGATTTCGTCCACAGACTGCCAAATAAGTTGGATATTTGCCACAGTTGCCACGCTTGGCATATGAGTTGCCAACTGCGTATTTTTACTATTTTGAACTATGATCAGGAAGACGCTGCTGCCCATCTTATGTAGATTTCTACTCCTGTTCGTGAATTTAGTTCTTCCTACACGTTCTCCGTGAATATAACTACATTTATGAAATTTTGAAGTCTACTCGAACGTAAAAAAATACTGGGATGTGGTACTAATCAATATTCAATGGGACCAATATTTATAAATATCATGAAATTAAACCTTATTTTATTAAAAATATATCAAATTTGATAGTGAATATTATTTAAGAACGCGTTACTGATTCCAGGACAATTTTTCCTTCATAAAGACACATCGGAAGACGTGCCGGATATCAAAATGGTGTTGCTTGACGTATGATATTTATGCGATTCTGATAAACTAACTTGTGTTTCTGTAGACCACAGTGTTGCCACTAGAGACATAGATACCGATGTGTCTCTAAAAGTGATCCAGTTTTGCTAATTTTAGTACGAAACAATATTATTGATATTCTAAATTCAAGCGCACGCGAGCGCAGCCGCGGGTAAAAAGCTAGTTAGACATATATTTAATTAATTAATTTATGTAGATTAGTAATTGATAGAGGCGCATTCATGTTTATTTTATTTTTTAATTAGTGTCTTACCTATTTCTGACACTCTTACACTATATACACTCTTATATTATAAAAATTGTTTATTGATGAACACTTACCTCACCAACCAGCATTGCAACTATTGCCAAAATGAAAACTGACTTCAACATCTTCATCTGAAAACGTAATTTTTTTGTTAATTACAATTTACGAATTATCAGTTTTCTTTGTTAATTACGATTTCAAGCCCCTGCCTGTTATCCTGTCAAATGTAAGGTTAGACTTAGAGACATTTTTATCTCTTTTCTTGTCCGATTTTGACTACGGCAACAACCTCAAATCGTTAACGTCGAATTTTATCGGAAGTTATCACTTCATCATCATTGTCGTTATAGCCAGGTATTACTGAGCCCAACCATAGCACGGTCCTAAGCCACCAATGATTAGTACACGCTATAATCAACGCAATATCATACTTTTCTACTCACGTATAATAACAATATGGAAAACAAAGGGCATTTCGTCTTTTGTTATTACATAGCAATTTCTTTTAGAGAACCTATCAGAATTAAATAAAAAAGGGAGATGATACGGTACTGAGGAGTAACACGGCAAGTCGATAATTTGACCCGATTACGTGAACTAACATAAAATAGGTATTTTAATCATTAAAAAAACTTTAAATGACGCCACAATGGACTACGCTAGTTTTTACGTATTTTCATCGTACATGCACGTGAACCATTTCACTGACCCGTAAGTCGTATATGAACAATTCATTTGTCAACTATTGTATTTTTCAAATACGCCAAACATGCGGAGCATGGGCGTGTCGCTAGTATAACATGATGTGTTCAAGTAAATAAGTACGTGGCGGGTCCCATACAACAAAAAATCCTATTAGATAACCATAAAAGTTTAAATATAATATTATAAAAAGGATAATACTTTAATTTTCAATTTTATTTATTTATTAGCGTTAAGACGACAGCTATAAATGAAATATTTTGGGAGGTACTTTAAAAATGTTGCAATACTTACAAGTATTTCAAAAACTAAGCAGGTTAGTTGCTCGAAACAACTCCAACACAATTGAGCTTTAGTTCAAAAATCTATTATTTATATAGTATCATCAATGCGCGTGATTTTATCTCAATATAATGATAATGTTCGAATAATCGTCTCTGAATAATCTACGTGTTGTAATTATATTTAACAGCCATTGTTTAAGTTTAAATGGTTTGTCACAGAGATGTTAATTTTTCCTTAAAAGTATTGCTTGAGAATATAATTTATTCTCTATGACTTAAAAAACAATTTTTGAGAGTAATGGGTAGCTCAGTAGCTAGGCGGTGTTACACTAGGGGGTCAGTAGACGAGCAGCCCGTGTTCGACCTCCGCCGGCACCAACGAAATATAATTTTCACTGCTGAATGACCAAGTTTTCACCGGTGAAATAATATTTCGTTTGGAAATCTGCATGTTAGCTGCATATATATATATATATATATATATATATATATATATATATATATATATATATATATTACAATAACTAAAGGATTTACACGTTGTTTCTTTTGTTTTAGAGAGAAATGCAATTACGACTTTTTTTATTATTCCCAATTATCAAGAACATATCATTATAAAACCACATTTTCTGCAAATATTTCACGAAACATGGAAAAGTTAAGGTTTGATTTTGTTGTGAAACTAACAGCAGATGGAAAATCAAACATTATATATGCATAACCTTAGTAACTTCACGTAATGGACCGGTTTTTGGAATACCAGCTGAATACCAACCTTAAAATCTGCACCAAACAATTATAAGTACTTCCAACTATACCAAGGTCAAAGAATTATTAAACAAAAGCCATCAAACAAGGATAACACAGTAAATCTTGACATATGATATATCAAAGATATACTTGGATGAAAAACCAATCTTACAGTTTAATCATTTTTACCTAGAAGAAATTATGGCATAAACAAATAATGCTGAATCTATACATAGTGGCTCAAGACGGAAAAACTGTTAGAAAATTGCTTAAACATAAAGAAACAAAATCTGAAACACAACATCTGGGAAAAGTTGCCAAGGATTTCATGACCGAGAAATTCACTGGCAGATACTGAAATAAAGAATGTGAACGACGAAAGTGACGAAATATAACCTAAAATTTTTTTTGGAACACTCTAGTGTAGATTGTTACAACTGCATGCTGGGAGAAAAAATTTTGTAAGTTGTATGAAAATAAAGGATAGTTACCCATTACATATACTCTTGCCTTTAACCACTTTCACGGACGGTACGTGATTGTGCATGAAATTGATATGGCGCAACGTACAATGACGTTCATAAAAACAAGATCATGTACGGCGGAACCATTTCCGATGAACTTTCAAAGAAAAATTCTATGATTCGGACCTTGTGTCACAACATATCATATACTCTGAACTTTACTATCATATAGAATCACAGACTTCATAGATCACAGATGTCATATAGAGTCAATACTCTATCTACATATAGAATAGGTGACAATTTCAAAAATGTGTTCTTGGTCAATGTGTGAACACTACACATACACGCACAATGTGATCATACGTCCCGCACGCCTCTCGCGTCCCTACAGTTAGTCTGGCTGTGTCACGAGTATTATTTGACGGCATTAAAAAATACAGATGGTGTAGTTTTCGTTCAAAGATTTTCAAAAACATGCCTGGTTATTTTTCTTTCTTTTGAGGCATTAACTACGCGGATAGCTCACAAATTATCGAAATCGGGGCTTATAAACCAAATTGAGGGAGAAAATTAAAAATGTCAAGCAAGGCGATAAAACGACATTAATGCTTTAAAAAAATACTTTTAATGTTGGAAATGATTACATAACAGAGTTCAATTATAAGTATAAATTGGCACGTTCGAAATAAAATTGAGGGGACTCTTCTAACAAAGGCTTCGATCAACAATACCAACTAGATGTCGGGTCGGCGCAAGAAATCAATCTAAGTAAATAACAGCGCACATGAGACGTGAGCTCTTGTTTCATTTAGTTCACTTGAAACACAGCCAATGTAAACACGTTTCACAATGCCGCAATGTGTATTTAAAAGTTGCAGGAATAATGCCCGAAAAAGTAATTTAACGGCCAGAGTATCTTACTTTCGGTAATTACATGTATAATATGTTATATTTTAAGCTCAAAACTAACAAATAATATCATATTTTAAACAAAATTACCGATCAAAACCGCCCCTACAAATGTTTTGCCAATGTTGACCATTACACGCGCAAACATTTGTGAAACAGAACATGTACGCATGAAGTAGATTTGTATTGTAATAATTTTTAATAATTCGTTACCTATAAATAATGGTAATTGCTACTTTTGTATTTGTTTGTGTAATTCCAATAGATACTTAGATATTTTTTTTAGCTTTCTTAGCTTTCTTCCCCGGTCGAGCCGACCCATTAGTGCCACAACTATACTACTAATATTGTTACGCGCCTAAGTCGACGGCACTAGCACCATCTAGTGTCAGAGACGAGAGTGAGGGGAGCTTTCCAACACGGTTAATGACATCACTAATCTTTCAACCGACAGCGCCATCTAGTATCGAATTGAAGAACTAAGCTTTCTGGAAGCCCCAAACTCGAACTTTCTGCGCTTGGTCGGTTGGCGCGCGTATTTACTCGAATATTCTGGAATATTCTGGATGTTTTCGTGGAAGAGCCCTATATAAAGGCGCTGCAATACGCGATCAGAGAAGTATTGAATTTGGCGAGAAAAGCGAAGCTTCGGAGCGGAATAAAGTGAATCACTGTGATTAATTGTTAGTGTTTTAAGTTTTAATTGGTATATATAAAATTAAAGTGTTAATTTAGGTAATTCTATCGGCAATTTTTATTGTCACGAACCTCAAGCTCGTAACAATATAATTGCAGTATGGCTCTACCACGTTTTAAAAGTATGCAATGGGCGATCTTATTGCTGACAGCAATTTCTTCCAGACAACCAATAAATGGACAGGATTACATGAAGATGACAGGAGTAGGGCAAATTGGTGTGATAAAAAAGAATACACATATTTATATATAGTACATAGATAAATACATTCTACGAACATATGTACATACAAAAACTAATATATATATATATATATATATATATATATATATATATATTTTTTTTTTTTTTATAGAAGAGGGGGCAAACGAGCATGTGGCTCACCTGATGTTAAGTGACTACCGCCGCCCATGATCAACCGCAACACCAGGGGAATTGCAGGTGCGTTGCCGGCCCTTTAGAAAGGAGTAAGCTCTTTTCTTGAAGGTCCCCAGGTCGTATCGGTCCGGAAAAATCACCGGTGGTAAATTATTCCACAGAGAGGTTGTACGCGGAAGAAAACTCCTTTTGAAACGTACAGTGGTGGACCGCCAAGCATCCAGATGGTGTGGATGGTATCGGGACGTTTGCCGTGTAGTGCGTTCACGAAATTTGGCGGCTGGGATTAATCCGAACAATTCCTCAGAGCACTCCCCGTGATAGATGCGATAAAATACGCAAAGAGATGCAACATCTCTTCGCAGCGCCAGTGAATCGAGCCGATCGGAAAGCACTCGGTCGTCGACGATTCGAGCCGCTCTGCGTTGGATGCGGTCAAGTGGAAGGAGTTGGTACTGGGGAGCCCCAGCCCAGAGATGGGAACAGTATTCCATGAGCGGCCGAACCTGCGCCTTGTAAAGTTGCAGGCGGTGTGCCGGCATGAAATACTGTCCCGCTCTGCTGAGCACGCCAAGCTTTTTTAGAGGCCAATTTGGCCTTCCCTTCCAAGTGACCACGAAACTGCACGTCACTCGATATGTCGACGCCGAGGATTCCGATACTGGCTGAGGCAACAAGGGGAGTGCCTTGAAACTGAGGGGATACGACAAAGGGGTTCTTTTTAGCGGTTAAATATATATATATTGAATTAGTTAATTAAATGCAATCAATATACTACATACTATATTATATTTAATGGCTAGTGTGGAATGTATGTATACCAACAATCATAAATGCCCAAAACATAAATATAATTTTAATTAAACTTATGATCACATTATAAATTATTTTAGTGTTCAACGCGACTCAATACTTCCTGGACCAAATTCGAAGAAGAAAACAGAAACATAACAAAATGACGTAACTCGCAAAGCAATAACGGGAAAAAGAACTTTATTTGTTACACGTTAAGGTTGATTTCATACCAAAGTTTATTTAATTTATGTCTTTTCATTTCCAAGTGATAGGAGTATTGTATAGCTATGTTCTTTTTTTCTGACTAATGATCGTAAGATTTGTGACTTTATTACTAGATGCGATGGTTGTAATTAGGTTGAGCTTAAAACTATTTTAATTTTTTGTCTCATTTCTTTAGTAAACAAAGTTTATATTCACGCGGACAGTATTTAGCTATGATTTTGTACGTGACCCGTTATCTAGTTGGTATTGTTGATCGAAGAACAAACGCCAACGCGTAGCGCGTGCGATGAGATAGCAATAAACATGACCTTCTCAAGTAGCGAGCCTAGTAATAAATAAATAGCGATGCGTAAATTACATTTCACAATAAAAACAACTTTATGGGTAAGACAATAGCGTCGTTTTTCTATCGTCTGGGTAACTACCTGTTTCTTTAAGGGATGCTAGTATACTTAGTCGAGTTAGAACTACGTTTGTGACCGGACGTTATTTCCTTATTCGTGACAAATTACCGTGTTCAGTTGTAGTAGCCCTTTACGCTCCTGCACGTGTTAATTCAGTTTGAATTTTTCACTGTATCCAGTTGCAGCCTTAGCTACCTAGCTCTGCGCTCCTGAACGTGTTCGTTTTGACTGTAAAATTTTTGTTTTAATTCGCTTCTACGCCGTTTTGTATTTGAGAAGTGACTATGAATTCTTTCTCGAACGAGGAATATGCTGACATTGTTTTTATGTATGTCAGAGCAGACGGCAATGGATCTTTAGCACGACGGATGTACCAATAACGCTATCCTAATCGCAGAGTACCAAATTTGAGAGTATTTTACAACACATTTCGTCGGCTGGCTGAAGATGGGATACACCATGTGAAACATGGAGTCAATCCGAGTAGACATGATACTCACGTCGAGGAAGATTTCTTGGCGGCATTTCAAGCTGATCCACATGCCAGCACTAGAAAAATAGCTCGTAATTTAAATATTTCTCATTGGAAGGTGTGGAATACAATGCACCAAAATAACAATTACCCGTTTCATGGTACTGGTGTTCAAGGTCTTGAAGAGCGAAATTCTCAGAGAAAGATTCAGTTTTGTCGTTTTCTTCTCAACGCAGATATTGTAGATGTATGGTTCCTGAAATCAATCTTGTGGACAGATGAAAGCAAATTTTATAAGGAAGGCATTACTTACTTCCATAACCTTCATCAATGGGCTGAGAAATCTAATAATCCACATTGGAAAAAGCGGAAGTCTTTTCAAAGGAAATTCTCGGTCAACGTGTGGGCTGGAGTAATTGGCAGAACACTGATTGGGCCCCATATCTTACCGGATAATTTGGATGACAACAATTATTTGGAATTCCTACAAAATGATCTTCCAGAGCTTGTAGAATGTAGATCTTACCCTCTATAATAAATAAAGATATAAAAAAAGAGCTTGTAGAAGACTCCGGGGCCCCGATATTCGCTACAGACCGAGAAATCATCTTTCAACAAGATGGATATCCAGCGCATTGGACATTAAATGTACGAGAGCACTTAAATAATTGTTTCCCTAACTGCTGGATATGCAGAGATGGGCCTATCCCTAGGCACGCCCGGTCACCCGACCTGAATCCACTAGACTTTTTTGTGTGGGGTCGTGCCAAAGAACTAGTCTATACGAATGTGGAAATAAACACAAAAGAAGAATTGATTGAGAGAATTAATTCAGCGTTTGAAACGATGAAACTGGAGATGAAGTTAAAAATAACAACAACAGAAGTGAGAAGACGAGCCCGTGCTTGTGTAAGGAACCGCGGCCAATATTTTGAACACGAATAATAAATAATTTTAAACAAAATTTTGTTTTAATTATTTCGCCAATAAATTATAATTTTCACCCTCTATTTGGTTTGTAGGCCCTAATTTCATTAATTTGTGAGCTATCCGCGTAGTTGATGCCTCAAAAGAAAGAACAATAACCAGGCATGTTTTTGAAAATGTTTGAACTAAAACAACACCAACTGTATTTTTAATGCCGTCAAATAACAGCTTTCCTCTATCTTTAAATAAATCATTGACTTCAAATATCTGTAAAAAACTTATTTCATGACACAGATGCCTGAATAATATTACATTAGTCTGTTTACACATTACTTTAATAAAATAAAATAAAAAGTAAATGTCTTTCAAACTGGCCACAATTTACAACTAACTCCAAAATTTTGGGTTTTGTCATCAAAAATCATTAAAGCTTGATAAAAAAAATAATAGTCGCACTTTGTCTAAGACATGTTGGGTTCAAACGATTCTGAATAGTCTATACTAGCTCCGCTTTACGACATTGCATCGACCTTCCAAACATCCTGTATAACTTTTAGCTGTAAGAACGTGAAGCGATCAGGAGATGATGTGCGGTAGTTAGATCGACGTCTCACATAATTGCCTTGCAAGAACATTGGCTACTGCCGCATGAAATCCTTTTTCTTGGCTGTATAGATGATGACTTCGCTTATACGGGTGTATCACCCGTGGATACGTCAAAGGGGATGATATCAGTATGACCGTGGGGAGAAGTTACATTGTTATGGAATAAAAGATCTATAATAAGGTGACTGTAGTGCGATGTGATAATACTCGAGTAGGCTGTGTTAAAGTTGTGATAGCGCAAAGGTCATTTTTAGTGTTCAGTGTGTACAGTGGAACACGAGGACAAAGCGATTTTGTTAGAGTAAAATAAACTATTATCGGACGAGCACTAAGTAGGTATAAAGTTTTCTGTAATAATTTCATATTAACTTGTCATTATATGAACATAAAATTATATGCTATCAAAAACATAACTTTTAAAAAAACCTAGTCTCGCAACTCAGTTCTTCTACCGTAAAAAGTTGTGAGATCCATGTAATACCAAGTCGGTTAATTTATTCAGTCTCTAATTAAGGGTCCTTCTGTCTTAAGTTATTAAGTAATTAGCTAACATAACATCTTGTTGTGACCATATCAATTATAAAAATCTTTTATGTTTTAAATAAATAGATTGACTTGGACCACCGCATGAAAACACAATGTATCTCACAAGTAATACATATTATATTAAAATCGATTGCTTAGTGCGATTGCCAAGTCAATCTATTTTTTCAAAACATAAAAGATTTTTAATATTGATATGGTCACAATAAGATGTTGTTGTAGTTGTAAAGAAGAAGACCCTTAATTAGGGACTGAATAAATTAAGGGACTTGGTATTACATGGATATCACAACTTTTTATGGTAGAAGAACTGAGTTGCGAGACTAGGTTTTTTTACAAGTTATGTTTTTGATGGCATCTCATTTCTTTTTGTTGATAGTCCTACTTTTTTTCTTCCGGTACCTTCTACTTCTTGATTACCAACAAAGTACCTATCCACACCTTTTATTCCATTATATTTATATGGGATTACAAAGTTATTTATGCAGTTAGTGTATCTAGAAAACTGGACCGAAATTGAAAATTATTTTAGCTCGACTTGGCGGGGGCACTGCTGTGCCCCCAGATGTCGGAAATTTAATTTCATTGTACATACTAACAGCATATTCTTATAATATATATATTCTTATATATATATATATATATATATATATATATATATATACCGACCGTGATACCCCGATTGATAGCACGGAGATCCTAGCTGAGCCTAGCTTACGGATTGCTTAGGAACGCTAAGCACGGTAGTGGGTGATGAAGATGTTGAGTGTGTCGGGTGAGCAATTTTATTATGAACTCTCAAATTTTTGTAGCGACATGGATTGAAAATGCCGATATCATTCATTTAGGTTTATTGTCTGACACATATAGTTTTATAAGTGACGCTAAAGGGGCGCTAAGATGGTTAGACACACATCAAATATTATCCGATATGGTCTGACCTTTAACTATATGGTCTAACTTTCCACTCATTATTAAATGCAATATTAATAATGTAAAACCAAAGATTTTGCAAGGAAATCCTGAATGTAATAAAATAAAATGGAGGAGAGAAACCTCGAACAAATAGATTTACATACAAAATTATCTAATAATAATTTAAAAGAAATTGACTTTACGCCTGAATTCAGTAACTGTAGTGATAAACGTTGTGACAACCGAGATCACAGGCGTATAATTGACAGTATGTATAATAAGATTATAAATGCATTGTGTAAAGCCGCCTCTGAGAGTCTTACCATTGTTAACCGAGAAGAAAACAACCGGTGATTTGATGGAACAAGCACGTGCGCGACGCTCAAGGGCTAGCTCGGTGTAAATTTATGGAATGGGTACTCTGGGGCAAATCAAATGAAGAAGTGTTTGGGAGGAGATGCGGGAGAGTCGTAGAATCTTTAAATCGCGCTTAAAGTGGTGCCAAAATAATAGGGAGCGGATAAAGATGGATATCCTTGCTTCTCACCATTCGAAGCATGACTTTCGCTACTTTTGGAAAACTACGAGTAAGCTAAATAATAAGCCGGGTTTATCCGTGAGCGTCAACAGGTTGAGTGAACCAAAATGTATTGCGGACTTATTTAAGGATCACTTTATGGTGAAATCACAGTTGGGAACATCATGGCCATTCAGCGTAGAGGGTTCGCGTGGGCTAGATATAAGTATCAGATCCACAGCGAAGGATATTCGAGGAGTTATAAAATCAATGTCTCATGGAAAGTCTTTTGATCATGACAGCCTGAGTATAGCCGGGGTCCACTTGCCCAGAGTTCTTAGCATGTTATATACATTTTGTACAGAAGATGAGCAGAGATGATGAGGTCTGTGGTGGTACCAATTGTGAAGAGTAATACTGGCGACCTAAGCGATACGAGCAACTACAGGCCAATCTCTCTAGCCACAGTGATTGCTAAGGTTCTTGACGGTTTGCTTAATACATAGCTTGACCGGTATGTAAACACTCATGACAATCAATTTAGTCAGTCCCTGTCTACTGAGTCAGCTATCTTTTGTTTAAATCAAACTGTCAAATATTGCTACGTAAGGAACACACCTATTTATGCGTGTTTCCTTGACCTCTCGAAAGCATTCGACCTGGTTAGTTATGACACGTTATGGCAAAAATTAAGGAACATCTCAATGCCTCTCGAACTGATAGAAATCTTCAAGTACTGGTGTTTTAACCAGATCAACGTCGTTTGATGGTTGGGTGCTCTGTCAGAGCCGTACAGGTTGGAGTGCGGGGTGAGGCATGGCGGGATGACCTCGCCAAAGCTGTTCAACCGTACGTGAACGCACTGATAGAGGAGCTCACCCATGTCGGCTACCATATTGACGATATTTGTGTCAATAATATTAGTTATGCGGAAGACATGGTGCTGCTGAGTGTAAAGTGCGTGGTCGATCCAGATTGCTAGGAATCTGTGAGCTTTACGTGCTGGAGGTCACGGGTTGCTCTATAACGCAAAGAAGAATGAGTGCATGGTCTTCGGGCCAGGGGGTGGGGCAACCCGGAGACTGTTTCACCTATTAGACTGAACGGTGGCGAGTTAAAAACAGTCGAACAGTTTAAATATCTCGGGCATATCACGACCCCAGGCCTGGGAGACGATGCGGACATTGATAGGGAGCGGAGAGCGTTGTTTGTGAGAGCCAATATGATCGCACGCAGGTTTTCTCGTTGCTCGGTGGCCGTCAAAATAACTCTTTTCCAATTATTTTGTACGTCCCTGTACACAGCCAGTCTGTAGTCATATACCCAGAAGCAGTACAACGCACTCCGTGTTATTTCACAATATAATAATGAGTTCAGAATGTTGTTGGGGCTGCACGGACACCACAGCGCGTCAGGGATATACGCTGACGACGCTCGTGTCGACTCTTTCTACACGACGATGCGAAAACGGTGCACATCACTGGGGCGCAGGCTCCAGACCATCTCCAACACCGTCTTGAGCGTACTTGCAAACAGGTTTGATTGTCAGTACATTAATCATTGTTATATGATTAATGTAAGGACAAACAAACAAATGACTCAGAGGCAGGCATACTGTTATTTTTTTTAAAATTTAATGATGTTAATTTGGTGTTAATGGTTTTAATCTGGTTTTTTAGTAATTTTAATTTTATATAATTCAAATTTATTTTAATTTAATTCATATGTAATTCAAAATTTAAATTTCATTTCAAATGTATTACTGTAACTATGATATGATGGATTGAAATATATTATGTATTATTATTATTGGAGTGTTCGTTAAGCATGTCCTCCCACATATATTGAGTTTAGGATGTCAGAAAATGTTGTATTTCATACAGCTGTAAAATTAATTTCAACTAGTCTAGTCTTAATCTTGTTTTTACTTATTAGTAATTATCATGATATGATATATACATAGATGATGAGATGCAGAAAATAAAAAAGTGGAAAATTCTAAAATTGCTTATAATTGTATTATAAAGTTAATTCGAAATAAAAAAAATCAATACCTTAAAAATAAATTTGAATTACTTGGTATTAACTTAAAAATCTATAGCATTTTTATACCTAAAGTGAAACACGAATATTTCACATGAATGAAAAGTCAATTATTTAATTAAAATTCACTACAATGATATAGGACAAATTAATATTTCTTTGTTCAGCTATCTCTTATGGGTAAAAGTGCACCAAAATATTTGGAATTTATTATATAATTTCTCTTGTATAACAATAATAATTTTAAATCTAAATTAACACTGAAAAATCATATACAGATTTCAAGAAATCTAATTACAGGGAATGGTTATAAAATGAAAATCCTTTCAGTTCATAGTGGATGTGATATTGTTTTTTAGTCAAAAAACTACATGGACCTTAGGAAAGACAAAACATATTTTAAAATAATTAACAGCACAATATTTTTTTAAATAATAGGCGTGTACTAGGTACTTTAATTTTTACTGTGGAACGTAACGGTTTTTTTATAATCCCCACAGCTAAAACTTGTTATAACTTATAAGCTACAGCTATATGATACGTATACCATACGGGTGGAATGTAATAACCACATCAAGTGACATAGCTTATAAAATTGTTCTTGTAAAAAATATGTATTTCTTTTTTGACTTTTAAATAACATACAATAATATATATTTTTGTCTGTTTATCTGTTTGTCTGTCGGTCTGTATTCGGAATGACTGAACTGATTGTTACGAAACTTTACGAACAGATAAAGAGTAACGCCAGGAGTGATGTAGGCTATAGGAGTAATATGGGAAGGGAATCTAGGAATAACTATATTTAATCCGAAATACTTAAAGATTAAAAAAAACTGACTGATTATCTTAAAACTAAATTACTCCACAATTATAGATCCTATCCAAGCAAAGCGGGAGAGGGTCGTTGGTAATTAAAATAAAATAAGTAAATTTTGGTCCAATTACTAGGGTAATAGGTAGTCTTTCGATTATAGACATTAACTACATTTTGCCCTAGTAATTGGAATAACGAAAATAAAATTAGTCACTTTTAAACCAATCATCAGGGTTACATGTGTCTCTACGTAGTATTTACATTGTAATGACGCTAAATAATAGTCACTTCAACATATTCAATTATGATAAATATATTTAAAAAATTAAAAGCCCGTGGTTGTCGTAAAATGCGACTTTAGGAAATGGCAATAAGATCTTACCGTTACGGCTTTGGCCGGATGGCATTATAACTATCCTGTTTGCACAAAACAGAATATATAGCAGCAACGGAGAGTACATTTAAAGCGCGTCTTTTGATACCTAATTCAACCGCCAATCTTCTTTCCAAGTTTGTGACTGTACAATTGAAGATATTGGTGTTCAGACTTTGGCTGGTGAAGAAAAATACATAAGTTGGTGTACAATTTTCAATGTTTTTTGGCATGCTATGGCTTTATTTTTGTCACTTCTTCGGGTGATTCTTTATAAAACTGATTTTTTATATGTTATAAAAACAAGTGACAATATAACTTACAGTCCAACTCACAGTAAGTGCCTATTGCCGTTCATGGACACCTGCAGCCAAGTGCGAACAAAGAAGATAACAGATGCGTTGTCATCTGTGAGGACAAAAATGTCCAGAGCGGAACACAACAGTGCACCCACTGCTATATGGCTAAAGTTGTTCCAAACGACTATAAATCAATAGCACGCTACAGACTATAAACTAGAAATTTCTAGCGCGCTATTAAATACGCTATGTTATAGCGCGCTATTTATAAAAAAGTGTGTAGGAGGCCGGCAAGCGCGTTAAGTTTAGCAACACGCTATGTCTCGGAGCACTGTACTTTTTAAAACAAAATAAAATTAACCATTTTTTATTATAATTGATGTAAACGTTATTTTAACCTTAATATAAATTACGAATCAAAGGTGTATTGAAAAGTTTATTGATTGTATATACAAAAATCAACTATTTACAAACACTATTATATACACTTTTGTATCTATATTTTATTTACATTTAAAAACATTAGTTAGGCTTCTCTTGTAGCAGACAACTGTGTCCTTCGATCACTTATAAATATACAGTATACACTAACTAAATAACGTCTAACACTAATTTAGTTCGCGCGCGATGAATAGCATGCTGCTAGATTAAATCTGCGTCACACGTCTACTCCCAATAGCGCTGCTGCTAGAACTAATTGCCGCTTGATATGAATAGCGCCAAAGCGTCATAGCGTCATAGCTCCACGGCGACTACTTACATAGCACGCGCTATGCGTTATGAAGAGATAGCGCGCTATAATATGGCGCTATGCGCTATATTAACCACCATTATATATGGCGGTACAAATAGGTAAGAGACCTGCCAAGATGAACTTTTAGGTAGAAAGGAAGTACTGTTACTCAGTCAACGGGAGGTTTATATTTGAAACTAGCGAGCTCTGTTGCAACTTCTTGAGCAACGTTGTGTGGCATCTATTAATGTTGTGTCATTTCGCTTTTTTTAAGAAATATAAATGAATATTTATTTTATAAATTTTCCGATTTCACAAAGAAAAACTAAGATTTTTGGTTAATATGATAGTCTGTACCACTCTTGACATTACCTTTTATCTGTTCGTGAAGCTTCTTCACAATTTTTACATATAGCCATTAATGCCGACAAAATATTTAGAAATGACTGGTCATGTCTATATTACACGCAAATAATCATCCGATTTTGTTTTTTAATTTTATTTATATGTATAAAGAGGTTTAAATAAAACACGCGCAGTTAGTTTTGTAGACGTATATATTGTAGAGGTAAGTTCAATCACAGTACAATCTTCTATCGGTACAGCTTTTTCTTGATCAACACGTAATTCTGAAACAAACATACGAGTATGTATATTATTTAAATACTATGTGTATTATTGAATGAACATTTTTTTACTAATTAATGCAATAGAATTGATCTGGAGTAACCAACGCAGCCCAATGGATCGGTAAGCTGAGTGGAAATGTGTCAGCCCTATAGCTCGAAGGACCAACAACCAATTGATGTTGGTGCCTTTCCTGTACACATTATTAACCACAAAGCAAATTAATTCATCTGCATTCTTAAGTAGACTCAAGCAAAGGATGGAAACCCGCCGGGCGCGTTGTTTGATTATGGTAAGGGCAATGGCGGAACTAATTTTTTTATAGATTATGATGAAAAACGGGCACACAGTCCACCTGATGGTAAGTGGACGTTGTGGCCCATAGACATCTACATTTATCCTCGATTAAGAATCAAAACGCAGGGGCGTTGACACCCTTGAAAAATTAAAGTTAAAAGAGTCTTCGGTTCTCTACACTAATCATACGAACTCAGCAGCATTGAGCTGCTATTTTACTCTGGTATTCAATCATTAAAATGTTAAGATTATATAACTATCCGGGCGAAAAGAATGATGTATCGTACCTGGTTTGTAGGGTACCACCCGCCTCATAGAGAGAGAGGGAGAGAGAGAGAGAGACATCACATATCGAGGCATTAAATCATGTAATCTGTGGCCACACTCCTCAAAATATATATTTTTTATAGGATAGGATGACAAACGAACACACAACAACAAGTAGATAGCTACTAAAAAACCTCACAAATAACGACTAGCGCGGCATTTTGCTCAAACACCTACATTAATAAGTACGTTCTTAAAAGTCCTAATTTATTTCCTTGCTACCTGTAACTAATTTTCGGATCGTGTGACGACTAGGATAAATGCTGAAAAATCGTATGGGTTCTTATAGGTGCTGATATAACCATCTTGTTTACTCCAGATACGTAAAATATTCAGACCGGCGGCTGCTGCTGAGACCAGCTTATATTTTTTATAGGATAGGGTGACAAACATGCACACAGTCCACCTGATGGTAAGTGGTTGCTGTGGCTCATGGGCATCTACATCTATCCTCGATTACAAATCAAAATGCAAATGCGTTGTCACCCGTGAGGACTGAGATGGCATGCCTCGTTTCCAGTAAAATGGGTCTCCGGTTTTCTACACTCACCATAGGAAACACAGCAGCATTAAGATACTGTTTTACGTAGTCCTTCCACGGTCGAGTCGACCCATTCGTGCTACAGCTGTGCTACTATTATAATTTGTAGAATTATAATGTTCCAAACGTTACCTACTCGGCGTCACATTGGCACAAGGCGAAAAATCAATTCAGCTACGTTAACTAAAACTACAATAAAATTTAACAACCATTATAGTTTTAATGATAAAGAAAAGGGAAACTCATAGCGAACCTTATTATTTGCCAAATCCCTGACCACCGGGTCCGCCAACTTGTCCACCTACTTGTCCGCCTCCAATATCACCAGCACCACCGCCTCCATTCATTTCGAAGCCACTTACATGGTAAAGTATTACTTAATAAAGAAAATATCCTACTCTAAACTGTGCTATAAGCTAGGATGTTTCCATAATATCCTGTCTACAAATTGGACCACAATCATTAACGCTAACAGAATATTATAAAAGGGATTAAAATCAACTTTATTTGAGGCTGCGTTATGTTAACAAAGCAAAGTTACGCTACGTCAGCATATTCTAGGTCTATAAGTTACGCAAAGTAGAACTGAATTTTACTATAGTAAATTAAGTTCAAATTTGAAAACAGAATGTCTGAAGATAATTCATTATCAAATAAATTGTATGATAATATTTTCTTTATAGATGGGAAAAAAACACAAAGTTATTTCTGTTTTTAATTATTATAGTTCTTTTATTATAGCTATTTTAGTTCTGTTCTAAATAGGAATCGCATTCTGTGGACAAAAATTAGGAAGAATTTACAATCGCTTACATTTGATTTTACAATCGCTCATATTTGATCTATATGTATATAATAATTCTATCAACGCACAGGCCTAAACTGCACGAATCTAATATATGAATAGTGTCTAATATAGAATAAGAAAGGATTTTTGAAAATTCAACCCCTAACAATTGAAATAGGGTGTGTATATCAAGGCCATGTATTCCTGCAAATGTAGGCATTTACCGCTGTCCCGGCCGCGCAAGAATTATTTCGCGCGGACTCCAAGGCAGTAAACTTGCATGATCCAACCAGCAACCCAGTTTAGAAATAAGCATGATGAAATAAGAATGACTTTTTTATTTGACTTTTCAAATGCATTTTTTATGATCAAACATTTTTTATTATAGCTATAAATTAGAGTTACATAATAAAAAGAAAATTAACAACCAGTTCGCTTTTGATAGGTATGGAAACTGTATGAGTAGAGAACTGTTTTTAAGTTTCGTGTGAACACACGCAACGCTAGGGGAGAAAGTCAAACTTACAGTGAAATTCATTATAACTATTAAAACCACAGGATTTATACTTATAGCACGCAATATTTAGTCTGTGACAACAATTATATGAACTCGTCCAGAACTGATTTATTGGTGCACGGAGAAAACTGACACAGATCCGTCGTCCATAAGCGCCAGCGCGCGACTCACAGAGTACCTTTGTATAAACTGAAAGCGCGACTGATCAGGCTTGCCGAGCCGCCGCGCTCGCGCTTTTAGGAGATATCTAAATATAGTAATTAACACAATATTTTTATCAAGTCAAACTCTGCGAATTTGTCTGTAAAAATTAAGTGGATTTATTTGAGTACAAAATTTAAGTGTAAAATATTAGCAGTTTAGTCATAATATTGAAAAAACAATACAAAAAGGGGTCACTTCGGGATTTTTTTCTATCGAGTGAAGTTCTTTAGATTTTTTAACTGAATGCGATTTTGACTAGACTAGATCCTTAACTAATAGTATATATTTTTATCAGAATTTAAAACACTAATTTCTATGCCTCAGATGGTTTAAGAGAAATACCTAGCTTTAAAACAGGGGTTTACATCGGTCAATACTTTGAACACCTTATCAAAAATTGCATACGAACTATAAATAATATAGCCTATTCCAACAATACGCTTGCAAAATTGTGTATTAAGAATTCATTCATTAATGCCATTCATTCAGGAATGCCACAAAGCACGGTCCTGAGCCTCCTGCATCCATCGACTCCCTGTATATTTTAATATATATATATATATATATATATATATATATATATATATATATATATATATATATATATATATATATATACATATACCACCTTTCACTATTTCTCAGGCATCTCATAAATTATTTTGTACGCCTTTTCTACTTCTCTTCTTCATCTGCTATTAAAAGTTGTTGTGGAGTGCTGGACTGGAGCTTTTCTCGTTGTTGAGAGTAAATTATTAGTAGTATCATAATCATTAGTAGTATCAGATATCAGGTGCCTCGCATCTTTAACGCTTGTTATTTTACGACTGACGTAAAAGAAGTTGGTTCTACAGTCTACCAAAGAAAATGAGATCTTTCTAGCATTTCCCAAATAAATGAAGTGATGTATATTTTTCACTTTTCACACGGTATTGTCACTATCGAACGGCTGGATGCGATCAAGACACAACATAAATTTATCCTCAGACAAAGAAATTTACTTCGTAAAAATTGATAACAACTAAGTAAGAGTTGACTTTTCGTTCTCCAGTGCAATAACTATTGTCACTAATTTTTTTACTAAAATTACTCACTTTTCTTCGTCTCTCTCTCTCTCTCTCTTTCTTATTCTGAGCTCTTTTTTAAATAATTTTAATAAATAGAGTTTATTTACACCGATACGATACACATTTTTGAATAAAACTTCTCGTAAATTGCACAGTGGTGGACCCACTATTTATCCTAATAGATGATATCGTAATACTTTAATTTCCTTATTTACATGCAACTAAATATTGTAACGATTTATTTTTATTTAAAAGAGATCAGAATAAACTCATATCTGTTCTCCTTCTCTTATTCAGCCTCTCAACGTAAGAGGGATGATTTGCCTTAATCGTGACGCTCGGCAAGCGGATCGACGATCTAACGAATAACGATTTGCAAGAAAAATCAATTTACTGAGCTACCTCGAAGCTAAACGCGAAAGTGAGCCGCGCCATTTGTGCGCTTGCGCATCTCAATTACATCAATTTGTACTATCACTCTCTCACGGTTTGCTCAATAACTTTATTTGTATAAGACATACATTTATACAATTTACCTATAAAGATAGCACAAAGAAATATCTATACTACGATATACATTACATTTTCATATCACAAAAAAATCCTTTATTTATTTAACAAAATATGCTTATTTTACTCACATGTTCAAAGTTGGAATTTCTTAAATATTTAACATAGAAAGTTAAAACAATGTTTTCCACTTGAAATTATACATATCTTAACTAATACAATAGTTTAATTTACATTTTCTCTATACATTTCACTATTAAAACACTTTTAAATTTCTTATACAAAACTATCATTATTTCACTTATTCACAGGAATTTTCACATAAAATAACACAGAATTCACCTCTTTTACACGTACAATCAATCTGAAATGTTTTACAAGTCATTTTACATAAATTGCTGAAATTTGCAAATATTTAAATTTCTACATATTTGGCCTCCTAAGTACGTGGCTAGCGTGCGTCTATGAACTCACACTATTTGAACAACTAACTTTTGCACGGCTATCGACTATCAGTAAAAATGGAAAGTTTAGTATACACTAATATCAACAATACTAGGCGAATAAATGATTCTACTCAATTCTCAAACGTTGAAAACTATTTCTAATCAGATTCTTATCAGTTATCATGTTTCTTATCAAACAATATAAGTGAATGTTTTCATAAATCAATCATAGAAAATAGGCATTTGTTTTCATACAAAACATATCAGACAATACTTATGCAATTAATTTCCATTAATTCTACTTATGCACAGAGATCATCTCGACCGGGGAACAAATCCTGGTCTCTAACTTTATTTTAATATTTCTTTAAATTAACATTATTGGAAAGATGATTTCAACCGGGGAACAAATCCGGTAACATAATTTATATCTCAAAAATTCCCTATATGAATTTATTAAGAGATATTACTAAGAAAACGATAAACTATTCCGGCCTGGGAGTCGAACCTAAGACCTTCATATCATTAATTCGATATTTCTTTAAGATTCAACTAAGCATTTTCTTATCGGAATATTGTTGCTTGATAATTTGCCTTTTAGAAGCAATTCGTAATCGGTTAACTAATAAATTGAAATATTCTTATAGGCGCGTCGCCAACAATAGTCATTAGTCATTCATCACTTTTTTACTTTCGCCTGTCCGGTCTAATCTTCGGAGTGGCTTCACCGATGGTGATCAAACCTCACGAACAGATAGAGATAGAGTATTGGCAGGAGTGATGTGGTCTATATTTTATCGAAAAAACATGGAGGACCTTTTTTGAAATCGAAAATTGACATGTTAGTGAGTTATTAGTGAAAAAAATTAATGATGCCGAGTCGCCAGTATAACATAATATGTGCATGTAAATACATCTTACGTATGTAACACTCTTTTGGAACAAATAATTATATAAGATAACCATAAAAATTTAAATATCACACTATTAAAAGGATATTTTTTAATTTTCAAATTTATCCATTTCTTTTCCATCCATTTTTTATTCGTCTGATTTTCGGAAGATAAGAGCAAGGGTCAACAATGTGTCAACAAATGTCGCTAGTTGGCATTGAGGTGAAGTTTATTGTTACACAATGTCATTTCATTGAAAACTTAATTTATATATATATAATCGCTATAACCTATAACCTCCCGGAACTATATGTGTGCGCCAGTAGCGAAACGAAAAATGTCGATTAATTCACTTAGACTATGGCTTAGTAAAATTAAGAATTTTTATTCATCCGGTTTGTAATACTTATTTCTATCAATGAAAGTTTATCAAGCAAATAAGCTACATCTATCATCTTACAACAAAAACTTAGTCGAGTAAGGTGGAATTTCGTAATCGTTGTATTATTTAAAATACACAAAAGGTTACTATGAAATCTACTTAAATTCAGCCGATATATTATTTTCGCAAATTTATATTTTATCATTCATTACAGCCCTACCATAATATTTTTTAACTTTCTAATAAAATTATAATTAACGCCCCCGCAGTCCCCTCCATAAGTGGAATTTCATAAAATTCATTCTCAGTTGAATTCAAGATAACAAAAATAATAATTTTGCCAAATTTCCTAACCTATAGATTAAAAGTTTAAATATTTTTATTTTTAACGCCCCCGCACTGCCCTGGTGGAATTTCATAAAATTTTTTTTTTTGCGCCCGTAGCAAATATGGGCAACCCTCCGGAAAGCGGGGGAGGGAGGTTGAGAATGCTCATAGCATACAACGCAGCCGGCTGCGTGGTTATGTGGAGACTTTTACCCACTAAACTCAACCTTTTGGGAATTGGCTTAACGATCTGACTAGAGATCTCTAAGCCGTATACGAACGCGACCCTCCTTGGCAGAAAGGAGGGCGCAAGCGGCGAAAAGCCGCTTAGAAAAGTGCCTAACTAAGGCAGATTAATGGATGTGTTATGTAGGCTCGGCCCGAGCCGCCAGGAGGCAGTTCAGGTCAGCCGAAAGCTTGTTGGGGGGGTCCGAGAGAGAGTTTCTCGGTCTGCGCACACTATAGCGAGTGTGGATAGGGGCTGCATAGGCAGCTGTCTCACGAATGAGATGATTTGGGTGGGACTCTGAAGCTTTGAAAAATCTCTCAGAGAGTGATTTGAGGAACTGCTGGATTGTTGGGAGCTCTAAGTCTCGATGTAGGTCGGCATTACGGACATAATAGGGCGAGTTAGTGGCCCTACGACAGAATAGATTTTGAACTATTTGAAGTTCATTGATAGCTTTGGGTTTAGCGTGTGCAAAAATGGGGGCCGCGTAGGTCATATGCAGACCTTATATAGGGTTCGCTTGTTGCGGAGGGACATTTTACTGTGTCTGCCCAACATGCTGTTGAGCCTACCCATGTAAAAACGTGCGGTGCGAGTAACCTTCTTGATATGGGGCTCGAAAGTGAGCCTTGCATCAAGGGTGACGCCTAGGTATTTGGCTTTAGTTTGCCATGGGACAGGGGTTCCTAACATCCTGATTGGCGGAGTGGTGGTGAGACGACGTCGTTTATATTCGAAGCAAACGGCGGAGCTTTTCTCCGGGTTTACGTCGATACGCCATTTTTTGGAACCAAGCTCCTAAGTCGCTTACTGACTTTTGGATCTTGTTCCGAATCTGTGGTAGTGAGTTGCCTTTGGAGTAAAGGGCTGTGTCATCTGCAAAAAGGGCTAGTTTGACACCATTCGACGGGATAGGGATGTCGTTGTGAATAGTATGTATAGGAGGGGCAAGCACAGAGCCTTGGGAACACCGGCTTTTATTTGACGTAGAGGATAGCGTGCCTTCGTGTCTAAAACGAAAGGTACGATCCTTCAGATAGGAGGCTACAAGGCGAACGAGACGATCTGGGAGGCCTAAGTCGTACAGTTTGTAGATAAGGCCCTCGTGCCAGACTCTGTCGAATGCCTTGGCAATGTCAAAGAAGACCGCGATGGTTTTTTGACGGCGAGGGTAAAAACCGCTGAGGATGTATTCCACTATGCGGTGAACTTGTTGGGGGCACGAGTGTTTGGCTCGAAACCCGAATTGTTGTGGGATGACAAGAGGGTCGCCGTCTGTGGGAAACAAATGGCGCCTCAAGCGCACGAGAATGACTCGTTCGAAAAGTTTGCCCATGGCCTTGAGGAGGCTGATGGGACGGTGATTGGAGGGGAGGTGGAGAGGTTTGCCTGGCTTGGGAATGCCAATGACAGTTGCCTCTTTCCAAGAGGTGGGAAAATAACTGAATTCGAATTCAAATTCAGTTATTCATAAAATCTGCTCTTGGTAAATTTTAACATAAATAACAACAAGTTTTATACATATAAGAGCTATAGTATTAAAATGTGTTTTTTTTTTAATTAACACCCCGGCTACCTGCAAGGAGAGTTATATAATATAAAACATAAGTGATAGCACAGAAAGAGACATTGACCTTTACATTTTTCGAAAACTTAACTTCTACACTATGAAATCTCTCAAATATTACACCGCATATTAAGTGGCGCCGCCCTGGTGGCCCTGGCGTTATTGGCGGACCGCAAACCGGATCTGGACCGCCATCTTATTTTTTGCAGACCCAGAAGAATCAAAATTTTCAAAAAAAGCAAAAATTTCTGGTAATTCGATTTTCTTCTATTTTAATAAAACACAAAAATTAATGTGTGGTAAAACATGTGATTTTTCGCCTTTATATTGGGTACTTACTTTGTTAGTTTTTATTAGATGTAACCTTAGGAAAAATATTGTTTTCTTTTCTGTTTAATTTCAAATTGCTTTGTTGTTGCTATCTATATGTGATTAAGACCGTGAATAACTGTTTTTTTTTTTAAAAACAATTTATGAAATATTTTGGTAGGTATGTACTATTTTAAAAATGTGCAGTACTTACAAGAATTTTAAAAATAAAGTAAGTTAGTTGCTCAAAACCAATCCAACACGATTTAGCTTTAGTTTAAATTTCTGTTATTTATATAGTATCATCATTGCACGTGATTTTATCTGAATATAATGATAATGTTCTAATAATAATCTCTGGCCAATCTTCGTGTCGTAATTATGTCTAAAAGCCACATCCTGTTTATATTTAAATGGTTTGTTACAAACACATTAATTTTTCCCGAAAAACGCTGGCTGACAATACAATTATTCTCTGTGAATTCAAAAACAATTTTTGAGAGTCATGATATCTCAGAGGTTAAGCGCTCCCTGTAAATCTCATAGTATACACTAGCAGACCGTGTTCGATTTCCGACGTACCAAGTTCTCGGCGATGAAGGAAAACATCGTGTGGACATCTGTGTGTATCTTAGAAATAAATTATTTCACGCAACATGCATTGGAGCAGCAGAGACGAACTAATGCACATATTACTAATAGGTAGATATATGTATTTATAAAGTTTTTTAATTATCAATTTTATTGTTTAATTAAAAAAAGTATCTAAAAATTATAAGTATAGTAATATTAATATTTTAATGCGCAAAACTAGTGGTGCAATTGTAACTTTCACCTAACCGAATTATTAATGTCCAAGTACTTCTATAAGCAAGTAGTCAAGAACTATAAGCTGAAGAAAATGAAAATAAGCCTTTTCACGCCTGTAGACCATATAATGGGTTTATCAAAATATTTGCGACCAGCCCTGGCTTTGCCTGGAATGAATCCATTATTGTGGCATTATTGACATTTAATATTGAAACAGAAACTTTTATTTACGTGGAAATCGAACTCAGTTTAATAAAATTTTTAACATTGCGTATGACAAATTTTGTATATTTTATTTTGTTATATTTAATTTATTTTATTATCATCAAGATCCGTTTATTTAATCTTTTACTTTTCTCAAAACAATCTTCACGTTTCCGGATAAAGTATAGCCCAGATCACTCTTAATATCAAAATCGATTCAGCCATTCGAAGATAAGCATACAAATAACTTCATGCATGCATAACAGATTGCAAATAACTTCCTTAGCTTAATTGAAGTTAGTTATTTTAATATTACGAACAGACATGTATCTAATATATCAGTTGCGTTGTCACCCGTGAGAATTTTCTTAAATATGTTGGGGGCAACAGCATTAACATGTTTATTTATTTAAAAAAATTTTCTAAGGGATTTTTCGTTTATCGAAAAATAAAGATAGTTTCAATGTCGTATATAAATAATAATAATAATAATAAATAAAATAATAATGCTCCTCGATACCGCCCGCATCGTCGGTTTCTTTCCCTTTCCCCCTAACCCTCGGGTTTGGTCTCTCTCCGAGGGCCTCCATCTGGTTGGGTTTTATTTATTTATGTATTTTTATATTTATTTTATGTTATTGATATTTAGTGTACTATTTATCTTTTCTTTTCATTTATCGATTATATATTCCTTGTATAGAACCCAACCAGATGAGAAAACTATATTGATACCCCACAATAATAAAATAAACTAATCTTTTTACAGCATATGCTGCAGAACTAAGTTTGCGAGCTAGTTTAGATATATAAGGGTTCCACTTCGAGAAAAATAGTGGATTAGCCAATACCCATTAAAAAGCACACTGTTATTTACTTGTTTAACATTTGGTGTTGTAAATTTAATACATTTTGTTTTATTACCCTTGAAAACCAAATTACTGACGTTAGACCAGTGAATTAGCCTTTTTTTATTAGACCATTTGATATTACTCACTTCCTCTTATATTTAATAATTGTTTTGTAAGTAGGAAAATCAATGAAGTACCATCAGTAAATAAAACTATATCCAGAATATTCTCTACCAAGTAAAGTAAGTCATTAATATAAACTGAGAACAGGAATGGGCCAAGAATTGAGCCCTGAGAAACACCCATATATACTACCGATCCGAAGGAACTGCTCCCATTAATAACAACTGTTTACGTTCTATAATTTAGATACTGTTATAACTTATAAGTTTAAGGGCTATATTTTTTACACCATAATGATGTAGCTTCCTTATTAATGTCTCACGATGATCACAGTTGAAAGCTTTGGAAATAGCACAAAATATATCCAATGCATACTTTGTATTTTCCAATGCACAGAAAATACGTTTTAATTAGCTCAACACTGAAATCACTAATCAAAACGACCCCTAGTAAAACAAAACTAATTTTTATGAAGCAATTTATTTACATTAGAAAAACTTTTTCAAAAATTTTACTGAACGTTGACAATACA